>APFE031260282.1:2827-16409 GCA_000404065.3 Pinus taeda | reverse complement strand
CAATCTGTATGGGCGTAACTCACACCCATATATTCTGATTACGGTGTAGTGTTGGTAAAAGTACCAATCCCCTATGTTGTACACCTTAGATAACTGCAGGATCCTCTGCATCTCATCAGTCAGTCTTGGAGGAGGCGAGCTTAGGAATAAAGACATGGCTGGGTGGATGAAGAGGTCTATGAACTCATAGTAGGTATATGGAGAGTAGGTGCTGCTATGAAAGACTGAGGTCCAGTACATTACTGACCTTGGATTGCCTTCTGCATCTGTTCTCTTAACAACGAAGGAGAACTTCTCATGTTGATAATATAGAATAAGGTGGTAGATGTAGGAGGTGTATCTGAACACCTTCTCTCTTGACAGGTTCAAGAACTGCTCATGCATCTTATCTGAAATATATGTGGCATAATCATAATAGATTGGACTCTTGCCAGGGGAAAACATAGTCATCATTACTAGTACAGTTTCATCAATAAATTCAAGTGATTTGTACCCCAAGATGGAACTGATCATGTATGCAAGATCTATACCCAGTTGATTGAGGTAGCCATCAAAAATAGGAGGGTACAGCACAGTGTTAGAGTTTGTAATGAACAATTGGTTGAGATTTATGATTTGTGCATCTGTTAGCATCTTAGCTCCTTGGTTGATCAAATCCAATAGAGACAAGGGGACCAATTTCTTCTGGGTCTTGAACTACAGCATCTCTCTAATGGCCTTAGGAGTTATGTAGAATACCACTGAGCCTGAAGGGTCAAGCACAGCTCTTTGCATGGGGTCATAGCAGACAGCACATAGATGAATCAGGTCCAGGGAATTGGTTTTGACCGGGAGGGAGCCTGAATTATGGGAGGAAGGAATCCCAAATGCCTAGTATGTCTGTCCCATCCTTATGTTTGGCCTTAAGCTCATTCAGCAGGTGAAGGTGGAACTTGCATTTTGATGAGGAGTCCTCTGAGATTTGGTAGTCCAAGTCTACCAAATCCTGCCACTCCAACTCTCTCTGTGGGGCATTTAAGGGAGCAACATTGAGGGCAACTGGTGCAACTGGAGTCTCCATGGTTACTTGGATTGTTTGGAAAATAAACTGTTGTTTCTTAGGCCAAAAGAGCACTGCCTGAGTGAAGAGGGAAAATTGAGAAATGCAAGGTAACAGGGCAAGTCTGCAGCAATTGAAATACTGTTTTAGTTCCTTGAGGAGGCAAGTTTTAGCCTTTAGCAGACCTTTCTCAACAATTGAGTGTAGGTTCCGGGTTTTAGTTCACGACTGCGTGAACGAAAAATGCGGGTTTTCAGTGAAAATTCAGTCTAAATGGCTCAGCTAGTGAAATTCGACCGTTAACTTTTCAAGAGGGAGCTGGGTGCAGGTAATTTTCTGGTGAATTTATGCATTTTCTGTGCTCAAAGTGATTTTTTGTTATTGTAGAGAAAAACCAGGTTTTAGAGAAGTTTGCACGGACAAATACCTGGTAAATCGATGGCCTGGGTCGGACAAGCAGGTGGGTAGGCGCGCTGAAGATCTCCTGGTTGTTTCGAGCAGGTTGGTGAAGTTTTGGTCGTAAAACACATGAAGAGGGCGCAGCAATGTTTTTTGTAAAAAGTGCAAAAAACGCGCAAAAATTGACAAAATATGGCTTTTTCGGGTCATTGGCGCCTTTTTTAAATGATGTCAGCATGATGTCACCAGGTGGGTCAGGGTGGGGTGACATCAACATGACGTCACCAGGTGACGTGGCTGCCCATGACCGGTCCACGGGGGCGGTGAGGTGGCAGACAGGTGGCGTAATGGTGGACAGGGCGCGCGGTCGTGGCACTGACACAGGCAGTGAGGGGCCACTGACGTCGGCAGACAGGTGGCGCAATATCAGACCATCTCCTATACGGCGAGGAATCTATCAGAGGGGGCTCCGATGGAATTTTTAGGTGACGCGTGGACCCCGCGTGACATCAGCGTCTGACAAATATCGGACGATATCTATCGGACGTCGGGGCCAGTCCGACATGAGCGTCAGCCGTCAGATGTAAAAGGCTGGATCAGACAGTTATCGGGCCATGGATCTGCACGGAGGATACGGTCATCGGGCGGGGATTAAAATAATAATTTTCATGATATTAGCGCCCGGCAGGACCCTTAAGAAATTCAACGAATTAAAATGGTTTTCAATTTATTTCTTTGTTAAATCATATATAGCCGCAAACTTTGGGAAAAAGGGCGGAAACTATGGTTTATAAATGATTTTTTTGCAAAATCGCTTAGGGTATCAAAAACTTAGGATAAGCGGGTTTTTAATGAAATTTTCATGCAAAAGCGCGAATGGGTCCCGATCTTAGGATAAGGCGGAGAAAGCGGGTTTTAGCATATATTTTGTTTTTCAGTGGGTATAAGGGTGCACAAAGGTTTTTTAAGGGTTTTTGGGTAAAGTGAAGGATTGAATGGGCCAATGAGTTCTGGGGAGATAAGAGGTTAGGCTTGGGTTCTTGAGGTTAACTAGGTGTTATTTCAATTCCCTAGTAGTTAACCATATGGCTATAATGCCAAGGAGGGGGTATTTATACAATGCTTAGGATTTATACACCATGGTGTTATAATAGTAGGGAAAGGGAAATATAGGGAGCTAGATAATAAAGGTTAGAGGTTAATATGGAGGGAGAAAGTGAATGAAGAGTGATATTACTAAGTTTTCTTGAAAAAAACTTAGTTTAAAGAGTAGATCAAAATGAAAAGAACTTTACACAAGAAATGTGGCTTCCTAAAAGCATAAGGACCACCATAAAACCTTGAATTCTTTCATAATCACAACTGGTGAAGGGATGTTAGTAATGAGTGATAAATAAAGGGAAAAGGGAGGTTAGTCATGCTCCCTTATGTTCTTTTCCTTGTATTTGAATAGCAAAATGTAGCTTGGGAGGAACATCACTTCTGCAACCCCATCTACCTACCCAACTATTTGGCCTAGCATTTTTTGTTTCTTCTTGGAGGGTGCACTTGGACTTGCAGACCCTTCATATGCCTTTTCTTTTCCATTGGCTTTTTCCTTTGATTTCCTATCTAGCACTACCCTTATTTCTTCCAAGGCCCCAGATTAAGCAGTTGGGAACCTTAGTTTCTCTACCTAACAACTGATTTGCCAAGATTAAACAGTTTGGACAGATTTCTTTCTCTATTCTACAACAGAAAAATTGAAACATGGCATGATCCAGATTAGACTTTTGGACCATCCATCAAAATTTAATAGATATGAAGGCATGTACACACCTTGCCTTTCTTTGAAAATATGGGATCTTTGTACCAGCAAAGCAGAGCATATTTGGCATTTGAATTTTCCAATCATGAAATATGAAACCTATTGGTATAGGTATCCAATAGTGGCTCCACATGGGGATGGTTTTTCTTCTTGAAAGACCAAGAATAGCAGGTCAGCATGCCTTGGCCCTTTGGCTACTGCTTCAAAACTTGGGGTTTTTTATCCTTGAAACCTCAAAATTGTAAACTGTCATATTTATGGAACTTGTTGAACTACAGCCTTTTCCTGCTTCTGCAACATTCTTAAAACTAAGTTATTCATATGCTCAAAGAAAACACTATACACAGTAAATTATGTACAAGGGCAGCCACGCTACATTCATGGAAGGTAGTCAAAATAGTGCTTCAGCATCCTACCATTCACAGGACCTTCATCCAAATCAGTTTCATCAAGATTCTTAAGAAAGTAAGTGTTATTTCCTTGTACTGCTTGGATAATAAATGGTCCTCTCCAAAGGGAATCAAACTTTCCATGTTTTCCTTTATTTTCTCTTCTTGAATCCCACTTGAGAACTTTGTCACCCATTTTGAAATCCTCAGCTTTAGTCCTTCTGTCAAAAGCTTTCTTCAGTTTCTCCTGTAAGATTTGAACTCTGTTATAAACTTGGTCTCTAGTTTGTTGTAAACATATAATTTGATTCACCCTCCTTTGCATATCATTGGGCTCAGCTTGAATTTCTTGGAGTAGTTTCATAACAGGGATCCCTAGTGATGAAGGAAATTTGGCTTCTAATCCATAGACTAACTCATATGGGCTGACCCGAATTGATCTCTTGGTTGTTAGTCTATCTGCCCATAAGGCATTGACAAGTTTCTTATGCCAATTATTTTTGTTCTCTTCCAACACCTTCTTTATCATGTTTACAAGGCTTTTATTTGATGATTCAACAAGGCCATTTCCTTGGGGATGGTATGCAGTGGAATGGCCCAAAGTAATGTGGAATTTGTGGCAGAAGCTGACCATCTTCTTAGATCTAAAAGTAGCAGCATTGTCTGTTATTATCTTATCAGGACATCCAAACCTAGCAAGGATGTTGGTTTCAATAAAATGAATGATAGTGGAGTCATTTGCTTGTCCACATGGGATTGCCTCAATCCATTTAGTGAAGTAGTCTGTAGCTGTTAGAATCCATCTATATTGGCCTGAAGATGAGGGATTAATTTCTCCAATGAAATCCAAGCCCCATTGCTGAAATGGTCTCTCTGTTGCAATAGGCCTTAAAGGAAGTGGTAGTAACTTTCTCTTTCCATCAAACAGTTGACATTTATGACATGAAGTGGTAAATTTCTTGACATCAGAGAAAACAGTAGGCCAATAGTAACCAACTCTCAGTATCTTATCCACAGTGGACTTCCAATACAAATGTCCACCACAATCACCTGCATGAAATTCTTCCATGATTTTGTTAGTCTCATTTTCAATCAAACAGTTTAATAAGATACCCTCATGGTTTTTCCAAAGCAGATTGCCATCCATAACACAAAATTTTGAAGCTTTCATTTTTAGGAACCTACATTTAGTTCTGGACAGCCCTGGGGGAGCACACAGGCTTTGTAACACATAACAGATATCAGAATACCAGGGGGATTGTTCAAAGGATACATTGATCTTTGGAGTCGCCAGCTCCGGTTCACTGTCCAGTTGGTTGATGTCCAAGGCTTGGAAATTTGTTTCAGACATTAATTTGGCCAAACCCTGCCCTTTTATCAGTTTTGTAGGTTTTATTTCAATATCAAATTCCAAAATGTTGGCAATCCATTTTCCTCTTCTGCCCTCTAAGTTCTCTTGAGTAAGTATGTCTTTAACAATTGGGCTTGGTACATAGGCTATAACATGGGAGTATAGGATGTAGATCCTAAAGTCTTTAATAGCTTTGACCAAAGCATATGCTTGCTTTTCCATGATCTGGTATTTCAGGGGTGCATCTCTAAGATATTTACTAAAGAAAGCAATGGGTTTCTCATTTCCTTGGTCATCTTTCTGTAATAAAACAGCAGCAATTGTATGTTGGGAAGCAAAGGAAAATATGATGAATTCCCTATCAAATTGAGGGTTAGTTAAGACTGGGGTTTGAGTGAGGGAAAACTTGATACCTTCAAAAGATTGATTTGCTTCTACTGTCCACTTTACTTTTGAATCCTTTTTAAGCATGTTATTGAGTAATCTGCTTAGTTCGGCCAGGTTTGGGATAAATCTCCTTAGAAAGTTGATTTTACCCAGAAAGGCTTGTAATTCCTTTATATTTCTTGGATGAGGCATTTGTAAAATGGCCTGGATTCTGTCTGGGTCAATTCTGATGCCATCTTTGGAAATAATGTGGCCCAACAGTTTGCCTTCCTCCAAACCAAACAGGGATTTCTTAGGATTTAAGGAAATTCCATATTTCCTACAAGTTATGAATATCTGCCTTAGATGTTTCAGATGTTCTTGGTCAGATTTGGAGAAAGGTGCGAGGTCATCTAAATAAATGACAAGAAAGTCATGAATCTCTTTGGAAAAAGCAATATCCATTGCTCTTTGGAATGTAGCCCCTGCATTCTTCAACCCAAAAGGCATTTTAACATATTTGAAGGTTCCCCATGGGGTTGTAAATGCTGTTTTATCCTGATCATCAGGATGAACTAAGATCTGGTTGAAACCTGAGAACCCATCAAGTAAAGAAATTCTTGAGGCCCCCACTACTCTTTGCAAGATGTGATCCATCTTGGGTAAGGGGTAATTATCTTTCAAGGATACTTGATTTAAGTTCCTTAGATCAAAACAGAGCCTTATTTCACCAGTCTTCTTTCTTGTGGGGACTAAGTTTGAAATCCAATCAGAGAATCTGATTGGTGCTATAATGCCTGCTTTAAACATTTTTTGTACCTCTTGTTCCATTGCTGGGAGGAGCATAGGGTTGATTCTACTTAACTTTTTCTTAAAGGGCTTTTTATCTGGCTTGAGTGGGATAGTGTGTTGTATTACAAAGGTGTCATAGGATTTTAAATCCTCATAACTCCATGCAAAGACATCCTGAAACTCTTTGAAAAGGTCAATGTATTTAGGCTTTTGTTCAGGGGGTAATGCAGCAGACAGTTTTATGATTTTGGGTTGTTTATCAGTCCCAATGTTACATTCTTCTATGGCAGTGTTGAGGGGTTGCAATTTTGGTTTGTTGGGAACATCATTGGAGTCAAAAATGTCTTCTAAAGGAGCTAAACCTGTTGGAAGAAAATTGTCCTTTAATTGTATCATTTAAGTTTCATCATCAGTTGTTTCCTCACAACTAATTTGTTGGATTTCTTGTATGTCGTCTTTGTTGAAGATTGTAGGATGTAGCATTTGATTAGTTGTTTTGGGTGAAATTGCTTTCTTATTTTGTTTACTTTATATTTGTGATTGACTTGCTGTCTCAAGTATTTGTGATTGACTTGTTGTCTCAGTGTCAATGCTTATACCTGAAAATTCTTGTTGCAAAGTCAAGAAATTGTTTATTTGTGTATCATCATCAAACACCTGCCAATCCTTGACATTGTTTGGGACAGATGGTCTGTGTTTTATCTCGGCTGTAAAACAATGGTGGGGCTTAAAAGGTAGCTTACAGGTACTTGCAAATGTGGCCAAGCTATGAGCATGAAGGTTCTGGGCCCTAGGAATTTTGGCAATTTGAAACTCAGTGAAGGATTTTAGTAACTCAGCAGCAGCAGACCTATAAGACCTCAGTCTTTTGTCATTGGTGACAAAATTGCCTTTTACTTGTTGGATAACTAGGTCTGAGTCCCCTAGGATTGAAACTTTTATGGCTTGTAGGGATTTTACTAACTTGAGGCCTAGTAAGAGAGCTTCATACTCAACCATGTTGTTAGTGCACCTGAAGTTCAGTCTATAGGCTCGACCCTCTGCATGGTTGTTTTGTTTATTGTGTATCCAAACTCCAGCTCCTGCCCCTAACTTGTTCATTGATCCATCAAATTCTAGGAACCATAGGATCTCTTGTTCTAGGGGAGACTTAATAATTTCTCTGTGGTCAGGAATTGTGAGTTGAAGTTTTGGTTCTTCATTTAGTTTGTCCTTTAGAACTGTCTCATCACTTGATTGGATCATCTTTATTTCTGGAGTTGCAGCTTTTTCATTAAGGTCCTGATCTTGTTTGAGTGTCTTGGTGTCATCATCATTTGCAAGACATGAGTTATAATTATAGAGAATATATGAATCTATATCAGAATGGACAGCATTTATGGGGAAATTTTGAGGCTTTTCTTCACTGTTGACCATGTATTTCATGAGTGACTCCCTATATAGTCTCTTGGGTTGACCAAAGACTGTGATTGTGGCATATGACATGTCTAATTGTAGGGACCCTTGAAGTTTAGCCCCCCATGATCTTGACAATAACATTCCATATTTGGGTAGAATATCAGCAACAACAACATCCATTAAGATTGTTTTATTTGGATATTGGACAAGGGATACACACAAGTCTTTTATCAAGCCTAAACACTTAACTTGGCTGGAGTCAAATGAGAATAGGTCCTTATATGGTCTAGTAATGTCTAGATTCAACCTTTCCATGACTGATTTTGGCATTAGGTTATGAGAGGCTCCTGAGTCAAACATTGCATTGTGTAGTATCTTGTCATGGATATGCAAACTGACATAAAAAGGTAAGATCCATGTGCCTGCTGTTTTTCCATCAACCTCTGGACCAAACAGCGATTCTAGGGTGTCATCCAACACAATGACATTATCTTTGTTTCGATTGAGTCGGAGGGACTTCTTAATCTGTTGTTTGTAGATGTCATGCTTGGCTAGTTCTGAAAGAGGGATGGTTATCTTCAGTTTGCCAATTTCAGCTTCTAAGTCAAAGGGTTTTTCAGATTGAACCTTAGTGTTGTGGGTGACCACCTTTTCTTTGTTTAGTAAGTTTTCTTCTTGATCCTTGTCTTGATCTTGGAGCCTGTGTGTTTTATTCACCTCTTGAGGCATTTCACTTGGATTAGGATGTAAAGATGATGCAACCAGTGGCTTCTGTGTTGAAGGAAGTTGTTCAGTAACTTCTTCAATGGTTACTTCCTTTGTAAGTGAATCAGTCGTGTTAATTGGTTATGTGATTATGGCACTCTTAGGCTGCAGTCTGTCCTTTGTTTTTTCAGGCTGTGTTATGTTTACAGTCCTACTTCTTAGTTTGTATTGTTTATGAACTTCATAAACAGCTGTGTCATAGCCTTGTTTGAAGTCAAAAGACTCTCCTGACTTGGTTTGGAATTGTTCAATGTCATCATCTTTATGATCTTCTTGACTTAGGAACACATGGTGCTGATCATTAAGGCCCATTAGGTTGATGTGGGTATCATCCACTTGCTCACCTAAAGTAGATGTTTCAGCATAGTTTTCCTGGAATGGAGGTCTTATCTCTGGATCAGGATTAGCCTTGCCCACGTTTGGGTTTTGATTTCTCCTGAAATTTGGGTTCCTGATAGGGTTATTTTGTGGTGCTTCCCATGATGAATTTCTCTCCACAAATTCTACTCTGTCACCCAACCTCTTCATACCAGAGATTATTGCATCCAATTTCTGGTCAAAGGCTGAGGGTTCCTCTTTGTAGGTGACCCTTTTTTCCAATCTTGCCCTGTTCCTCTTGGCAATTAGGTTAGCCTCAACTGTGACAGCAACCTTTTGTGCCTCTTCAAGGGTTTGAGGGGCTCTTTCTTTCAATTGATATGCCATATCAGGGTCAAAACCATCAGGAAATTTGTATAGGGCTAAATCAAGGGGAGGTCTTAAATTCTGGAGTATTGCATTGTATACGTTATTGAATCTAGCACAATACTCCAGAATGATCTCTTGAGGACCTCTCTTAATCATGTCATATTCACCAAGTATGTGCAAGGGATCTTTCTTTTTCTCCCATTTGTTGGTAAAGGCTTGGTAAAGCTCATTAGGGGTTGTGATGGTATTTACAGGAAGTGACCTGAACCAAGTTCGGACATCACCTGTTAGGCTCTGGACAAATATTCTCATCCTCACACTATCATCATCTATCTCATAGTTTTCAAAGTGATCCTGCATCCTCCTGGTATGTTGGATAGCAGAGTAAGGGCCAGTGGAGTCAAAGTATGAGATTTTGGCTTGATAATCCTGAGGTAAAGCTGCAGGATTAGCAGGTAATTGCAGAGGAGCATATCTGTTAGCCATGATTAGAAGGTTTGGGGGATTGACAAGGGCAACTGGGACAAAAGGAACAATGGGTACCACAGGGGTAACAGGTGTAGCAGAACCTAGAGTGTCGGTCAAGGGAATATGTGCGGTGGATGAAGATGTGGGAGGGGGGCTTTGGGATGTGGATGGTGAACTAGGGGAACTGGGGTTGGACCGAAAAAGAACCTTGATTGGAGTGGGAATGGGGTTGGAGTGAACTGTCTCTGGGCTTAAGTCAGCAGGCTTATCTAGCTCTTGCTTCTTTTTAACAAATTTAGGGATTGTGTTAGGATTTTCAAAGACAGGGGGTGGATTTGGGTCAGGATTTGACCTAGTGTATCGAAGATTCTTCTTGGGAGCCAGTTTCTAAACTAGTCTTTTGAGTTTTTTAGGAAAATTTTATATCTGCAGGGACTAGATAAGATTTTGAAATGGCTATATGTATCTCAAAGCTAGTATGAAGGTGGACTGAATCAGCTCTTCCCTAAAGTTGTTAGTGTTGGAACAGAAATAGTTTTGAAGGCTTCTTGACTGATATTCAGGTTTCAAGTGTAGCTTTAGGAGACATATAGTAATTAGAAAATCCTAAAGAATTCCCCAGCGGAGTCGCCATTTATGTTAACACCCAGGTTGTTTCCTTTGACTCCCAAGGGAATACGGTCGGGGTAACCACTAACCAATCTTTGGATTACAGCTTCTAGCCCAACTGTAATCAGAGAGGGCTCTCTCTTTAAGGTTTGTCTCTGTTTTGTGGAGATTTTAGGCTAGTTATGAAGTAGGGGTTTTGGTTTATGTTTGGTTGGAAGGATGTCTTTCTGTACTTAAAATGGAAATCTGCAGGTAAAGTTAGTCCATTGGGCAATGGAGTCTGTGGCTACTAGTTGTTGAAGTCTTGAGTTTGAGCAGCTGGAATTACAGGGCCATTTAGATACTTCATGAAACAAACTTGAAATTATGATGGTGGAATGTGAACAACCAGTGAAAAGCAATTAAGAATTTTCCACTAAGTTGAGGTGTGGGAAAGAGATATGTTGCTCAGGAGCAAAACTTGAATTCCTGAGACAATAATCATTGTGAAAGATATAGCATGAAAGGGTAGCAATTAAGAATTACACCTTTATTACTATAACTGAAGAAAACATTTATAATAGCTTAGATTGAGTTTAGGGTAATCTGTGATTAAATCCTGGACTATTATTTTTCCTTGCCATTAACTGTAAAGAACAGAAAACATGAAAGAGATATGAATGATAACAAAACACATAACAAAGAGCTGTAAAGAAAAACTTTTTGTGCCATGAAATACGCAGGAGTCCTGTAACTTTCAGCTAAACACCACAATGCATCAAAACACAGAGCTTTGGAAATTCCACCGCCTTTGTATTACTTCTCTGAGAATTTACAGTAAAAGAACTATATCAAAGATCTCAATTACATCCAATGGCCAACCCATGCTAACTCATGCGAGGGGGAATATATAGAAATGTTTCATACAAGATATCTCAGGCATTGAGTCATCTGAGAAAATAAAATATCTTCATTAACTCGTACAGAAATAGTAGATAAGAAGTTATTACAGCCTTTAATACAACATAAATGCTCTTTACTCCTGTCAGAAGATTTCGACCTTTGGAGGTCACTGAGTTGGTTGAACGCTTTGTTATAACTGCTGAATGATGTGTCTGTGCAGCTCTGTCTTCCTGTAGCTTTTCGGCCCTGTCATCTGTGACTGTTAGTGCTGCTGTGGTGGCCAAATGGTTTCGCTGAGTTGGCTCAGCCTCTCTCTGCATACGTGCTGACATATCAAAATCTTCCTGTGCATGACAATTTATATATTTCAAAAGGAAAAAACATAATTACTGGCTTCGGTTTAGCAGTAATTGTATCAAACTGTTCCAGACTTCCTGTGTGGGCAATTGATGCCTCAAAATTGACTCTATGGTCTCATCTGCCTCTGTATACTTATAAAAATTGGGAGGCTCATCAAACAAGTGATTAATTTCATTCATAATAAAGAATAAGCTCTCCACCCTGTTGAAAAGGGTTTGTCCTGATGCTGGCCCTGTTTCTGCTGATGTGCTGGCCTTTTCTGCAATCTGACTAGCAGTAAAGGTGTTGACCCTCTTGGCATATTTTTCATGTGAAAGTAGTCTTCCTGAGGGCGCCATCAAGCTAGGAAGACCTCTGTTCTGCAATTCCATGAACTTGTCCTGGAATTTATTAATGTCTACCTGCATATCCTGGCTTCTCCTCTCTAAGGTCTGTACTAGGTTTCTTAGTGTCAGGACCCTTTTGACCATCGAAATGGTTTCAGTCCTATTGGCAATTCCCATTTTGATCAGTTGAGAGCTTGTCCTGTAATTAAGCACATTTATCATTCTGGTGGAAGCCTCAGGCATACTGCCTAGAGATGCCCTTGCCCTTTGGATTTCCCTGTGTGCTTTTCCAATGAGCCCCATTTGCTAATGAATGGCCTCAATGTATTCCCACTAGTCAGTGATGGATTGGCCAATATTGGCCCATAGGATTCTCTTGAGCTCAGCTGTAACTTTGTCCAGTGTGAGCTCTTTTTCTAGCTCATTTATTCTCCTTTTGAGAGTTTTTACCTCTCTTTCTCTCTCAGCTATATTTTGCTTGGATTTTTCATATTTTTCATTGATCTTAGCCAGAGTTTCTTTAGCTTGATTCAGCTCTGACATTTGGGCCTCCAAGACTTGAATTTCATTTCTCAGCTTCTGCATATCAAGACTTTCAGCTTGCTCTATTGTTGGTGCTGAGGTGGAGGGTGCTGCTTGCTCTGTCTGCTAACTGGGAGGGACAGTGGTTTGAGGAGCTTCCTCCAGATTGATTGTTTCTGGAGGAGGCTGTGAAGTTTGTCCTGCCTCTTTTTGCTGCAATGCTGCCTGAAGTGCAGCCTCTGATTCCTCCAACTTTACCTGTGTTTGGATGAGCTGCTTGTATAGTGTTACCAGCATAGCTGCTGCATCCTTGTCCTGTCTCAGTTGGGCAACTTCTTCAGTTTGGGGATGAAGAGTTGGTGGGATTTTGATCATTTTCCTTAATGTTGCCATATCAGCATCCCTTAGTTTCAACAGCTCCTGCACTGCTTTGACATCCTTAGGATCATGCCCGAGCTCTATTATGATGTCCTCCAAAGCCTTGATCCTGTTGTCCTTTGCTTGAGAGGATGCCCTTTCCAACTCAAGTTGTGCTGTTGTATTATTTAGGCTATTTTCTAGCCTGTAGTTTACTAATGTTTTGTCTGCCAAGGAGGCATACACCATCTCACCCGTTTGCTTGTGAAGTTCAATCTGATCCATCGGGTGGATGTCCTTGGCAAGGACCTCAAGGTTGGTCCTAATGTAATCTGCAGCTGACTATGGCTGCTGCACGGCTGGCATGAAATGGCTCATGATCATTTTGCCCTCATGGACATCATAGGAAGACATGAGTCTTTGCTGGTTGGTGGGAGCCATTTTCAACAAATGATTGTATAATTGCAGCCTTATGGGTTCATTTCTCTTCTTAATATCCTTGAACTGCTGCTTGATGCTCTTTTCACCTTCCCTCTGTTGGCTTGAGGAGCTAACTTCTCCTCCTGCTTCCCTCTCTTGTTCCTGCTGGAAGGAACTTGTTGAGGCCTCCATGCTAGGCAGGCCCATACCCGAAGATTGCCCTATTGGCATTTCTTCTTCTGAAAAAGGGTTCAACCTTTGCCTCTTCTCCCCTTGAGTTGTTGATGTTGTTAGGGGAGTCTCTCTGTCCCTTTTCCTGCTTATGTCCTCTCTTTGTGGGGTTTGGAGGACTGAAGCTTCAGCTCTTGTTTCTTTCCTAGGAGGCACCATTTGAGCTAGCTGCTGTTCAGTGACCATTGCGGCCTCTGCTATTTGCTCTTTTTGCCCTAGCTGCTCCTTTTCTGGCTGATGTACCTGTTGTTGTTGCTGAACCTGTTCTTGCTGAAGGGGCTGCTCTTGCTGCATCTCTTTCTGCTTGCCTTTGCTGGAGGCTTGATCTGTAGTTCTGACTGCCTCCTGATGTGCTGTGGAGGATGAGGCAGCTGCTCCTACTTGAGGGCTTGGAAGAGAGAATACCTGTGCAGG
>APFE031260265.1:17596-67875 GCA_000404065.3 Pinus taeda | reverse complement strand
TGCTTGAGATAAGTTTGCATGCCCCCCAAGCTTCATTTCATTCAGGTAGGTGGATGGAATGAAGGCTCACTTTCGAGATCTAGGAAAGACTCGACTGGGATTTTAAGAGTTCTTAATCAAAGACTCGATTTGGAAAAGGGAGTTGTTTCATTTTTTAACGAGGTTGACACAGTAAAAGAACTATCCTCGAACATATGTTTCAGTTGTTAACGAGGTTGACACAGTAAAAAAACTATCCTCAACACCCTTGTTCCATTTTTTAATGAGCTTAACACAAGACAAGGAACTATGCTCACGACGACTGACCATTGACCATATGAGAACATGGCTCCCAAGAGGTCCTCACTAGACAGGAGAACCATGCTCTGGGAGGAATACATGTCAACTGGTACCAATGACAGACTAGGTTCCAATGCCCCCAGTACATAATGTACAATACCATCTGTGTGGTCATCAGCAGATGAAGAGATAGAACGGGTAGCCACATAATTCACCTATGGCGAGGAAGATACTTCTTGCAAAAAAGAGACGATAGGGGATTATGGTTGCAAAGGAGGTGTTTGGTGACCAATGAATGATAATTGATCAATGGTTACTATTATCCCTTCATGCAGAAAATAAACCACACGGAAAAGTGAAGAAACAAGAGCTCCCATGACATAAACATAGTCACGTCCAAGGAGAATATTGAAATCTAAGGGACCTTGGACTACCATCATGTCTATATAGACAGTATTTCCTCCCAAAGTAATTGGGAATTTTGGAAGGACCCCCAAGGGTTGACTGGTTCCTCCGTTGAAATCCAATAGATTCTGAGCGACAAGCACAAGTTTTGGGGATCCCAAAGCTTTCCAAGTAGTAGAATACATGATGCTAACAGACGCATCTTCATCTAATATAGTGCAATGTACTACCATATTATAGGCTTGTACTGTGATCTGGAAAGGCACATAAGATGGAAGGTGGAAAGTAGTCAATTGATTCCAATCAAAAGAGACGATAGAACTACTTGGTGGGGGTATCATATGATTGCCCCCATGCTCTGCAAGAATAGAAGAAAGGCTCTTATGAGCAACTAGGACGGGAGGGTCGCTCTTTGATTCATGAGAATCTGAGGAGACGAGAAGAACATGAGTAGTATGATCACTACTCTCTTCGGGAACAAAGTGAAAAACTGAAGGTGGAGCCAAGTCGACACTCTTTTCAACCAATGGTTGGTCAGGAACAGAGACAAGAGGATCACGCTCAAGAATAGCAAGACTAGCAAGAGATGAATTCAAGTCAATCTCTTTACCAACCGGGAGAAGGTCAAAAGAAAGCCTCTGATAACCAACATGAAGTTGGGGTTGAGGAGTTGTAAGGTTTTCCAAAAATTTGGAAGCTTTATCCATAAGAGGACAAAGGTGAAGAAGATGCTTCCCTTCACATAACCTATAGTGGAATCTAATATTTCCCTTCTCCTTACCTTCATTAGTTGAAGGTGTAGCACTGACATAATCTCTAGAGGTCAATGGGGATGGTCGATTCAGGTCATGGAACCATACCTCTAAGACTCTGGGAATGCCAGGACAATCTCGAAGGAGATGGTCACCCTTACATAGCTTGTAAGGGAATTTTACCTTTTGTGGAGGATCAGAAGGTTTGTCTACATGAAGTGCATTTAGAGAAATAGCTGCACGGCTGACCTCTCCCTTATCTAACTTCTTCTTCTTAGCCTCCTGGTTACTAGATTTGAAACTTTCACCGGGCGAAGTAGAAGAGGAGTGTGAAGAAATGGGGGAAGAAGGCGATGGGTCAACCTTAGAATCATCGTGATGTGATTCGAATGAAGGAGACGTTTGGACAAGAGTCGGGACACTCGGGACCACCGAGGTCGAAAAAAACCAGACAGGTAAACCAATGGCTAACCCAGGAGGACAACGTCACCATATAACAAGCACCAGTATTTCCAAAAGTAGGAAAAGGACCGGGATTCCAATCCAAGGGGAACCCTTCACTGGTAGTCTCTAGAAATGTTGCCATTGGAATCAACCCTAAAGAATTACTAAGGAAGATAACTTTAACTGGGAATATTTCGTGGGAAGTTAATTTTAAAACGCTAAAACATAACTTTGCCTTTTCATGTTTTAAGAGTCGAGAAAAGGGAAAAAGGTGACTCTAGTCTCTTTCGGTTTGAACGTGCTCGAAAGGACAAGTTCTCGATGATCTTTTGAATTTAAAGAGTCAAAAATACCAAAATGACTGCTCAAGATAATCTAGGCAAAAGGATTACCAGGTAACTGTGAACTATAGAATACCTCCCGGCAAATCAAGAAGTATGGGCAGGCAATCTCCCCAAATGTTGTGTTTGGTGTATCACGTTTACAAGGTGGTAGACTCGACTTCCTACAGATAAAGGATTGCAACCTAGTGGGGTCTCCCTTTATATAATCGATGGTACAAGGAGCACAAGTCCGTACTAGCATTGTCTAGTGCTGAAGCGAACGACAACTGCTAGGTTTTAAGACGTTGGAACACGTGTCTAGCCTAGACCTCTAAATATGAGCGTTAAGTTTCAATGCTTCCTTAGGTTAATTCAATAGATTTTAATGGTTGATCTTGAATTAGGTTTCAATCATAGGGCCCTATCATTGTCATCTAAAAAAACTCCTACATGCAGCAATATGAAAAAATAAATCTTTGTCTTCAATGAAAGTTAACACTAATTGAGAGATAGAGAACACACAATCAATGCAACAATCAAAGAATGAAATATTTCACTAATAAATATCCTAAATGCACTAAATCTTTCTATAGAATGCACTTCAACTAGTCCTTTCAAAAGTAAAGAGAATTCATTTCTTTTCAAATGCAAATGATGATGCAACTCTAATCTTCAATGATACTAGCTAATGTACCATATTGATTCAGCAAACTAGAATTATGTATTTCTCAATGAAATGACGGAATGAATCTTAAACACTTCAATGAAAAATTTTCAAAACAATCGAACTCAAGCAAATGAAAAGAAAAAAAGAGAATTCCTTCCAAACTGATTATGCAAATACTCAACCAAAAACAAGATGAGCAATGTGATCTATGCCCGAAAAGAGACACTCAATCAACAAATGAAACTTTTCAAACTTGTTAATTGGAAATCAAAGCAAGAAATAGACTAATCAAACGAAATGCAAGGAGAAAATTTGACTATCGACTTGACTTTCTGAGCACGCAAACAAGTGAATGTGTGACGACCTAGATGCCCTAGGGTTATACACCATCCAAGAACTCAAGAAACCAAGCGAAGAAAATGCAAATCAACCAATCATACAAACCAAGCTAAAAGAGCTTTCCAGCCAGGGAGAACACAGTCAAAACAAGTTGAGAGACAAAAATCATAAGGGCGAGACACACTGGCTATGATCTAGGGTAAACCCTAATCTTCACCTACAGGAATCAACGTGACTGCCTAACTGACAACACGCACCAAAAGGGGGTTGTCGTGACTATTTTTGAGAAACTTGCACTGATCAGTGTGACTGTCAGAAAAATAAATGCGTTGACCGAGGATTCAAGGAAAAAAATAAAAAATTTCAAAGGCTAAGACCATACTTGCCACTGTAAATTTCAGGCTCATAGCAGTAAACCAGGCAAAGCAGCAAACACTAAAGGGAAATTGTGATACTAGAAAAGTTCACACAAAACCATAAAATGACAATCAATCAAACAGAAGGATTGGCTCCCTAGTGGAGTCACCAATTTATGGTGGAGGTAAATTCTTAGTGTGTGTGGAGCGATAAAAAGGTGTCTTTTTAACACCTAATTACCTCACATTAATTGTCAACCCAGGGAAGACTTTTTATTTCAAGAGTGTACTCAGTCTGAGGCGGCTATTTACTCAAGAGTAATGGTTTAGTAGTACAGCGTTCAGAAAATACAAGAGTAAACGGATGCTAAACTATGACTAAATTACTTCAAAAGGATAAAATCACACAAGGCAGCTTATCAGTCAAGGGTGCGGAAGCGATAACCCATCCCTTTAGAAACTGATGGAAAGGAAATTAGAGCATGGACCATAGGTCTGGGAGCTAGGCAGTGACTGTTGAGGCTCACTACAGCCTTAGACCTTCTCTCACACCAAAGCAGCAAATACAAGTAAATGGAACGACAGAAAGTAAAATAGAACAACAAATGAGAAATGGAACAACAAGTCTAAAATGGAACGGCCGTAAATGGAACAGCAAACTAGAATTAAAGGAATCTAAACAGCAAACTTTAATTAATGGAAATGAACAACAGCAAAGCCAAATTAATAGTAATCTTTACTCTAAGAATAAATCGAATAGCACAAGGAAATAGAACAGCATTGATTAATGATGGAATATGAAACAATGCTGGAAAGTCAAATATAAATACACACGGCACACCTTAAGAGTAATCTGATAGGGTAATCCAATTATCAGTCTTAGTTATAAAGAATACGACTGTATTTTGTAATGGAACAGCAACGTCAATAGATTCAACAATCGCCAGGAAATATAATCTCTAAGATGAATTCAGGATTACCAATTTATGAAAGTCACAACACGGTTACGCTGTAATTGAACATCAATAACATTTTGTAAGGATCAGCAAATTTATATCAATGATTAAAAGAACAACAATGCGTTACCAAGTTAAGATGAATCAATACTACATTCCTGTCATAGAGAATGATATTGATCAGTTGGACATAAATCACATATAACAGAACCGTGATGTAAAATAACAAAACATACCAGATTACTGAATAAAGCTTGATAAGCCAACCATGCATGAACTAAAGATATAATATACAGCAGCAGCACAATCCACCAGTGGCTGGGCCCTTAGCCGCCAGCGGATGCTGCTGGGCTACTTCAGATGAGAAGAATGAGCAGCAACTCCCAAATCATATATTAATCATCAAATTGTGCAATCATTACAACAGCAAAAGCTTGAGAATTACAATGGCAATGCAACAATACCTATACTATCATGAATAATCCATCATCATTCTTGAATCTCCAATCCTGAATCCTCAATTCTCCATCCCCAAAGTCATTCTGAAGTCATCCTGAAGTCATCCCCCTCTCTGATCTCTGTTTTCATTTAAATAGAGAGACCAGAGAGAAGTTACAATAAAGATAAGTACAACATGATTTTTATTACAAAATTGGATTGTTTCCAACCAATTGATCAACAAGAAGATATATTTCCATTCATCTCTCAACAAAAGCAAGACGAATTTGGCTTTGCAGCTGAGATTTGGAGAACGGCCGCAACAGCAAATTTGAGAAAATCATGCTCAAAGAACCCTGTGTTTTTCTCAGTACAAGCCGGATTTGGGAAAACCTTTCTTTAATAAAGTTAATTGGGTCCATTCTGGACAAAACCCATGTTCCAGATTTTCCAAATGCTTCTTCATTTGCTTAGAATCTCAACCGCAAAACTGTCACTTCTTATTCCAGCGAATTTATGAGTTGGCTGATTTAATGGTCAAATCTTCAATCTAGAAATTATCTTGGAGGTTAAAAATGGTAAATAATGTTACAACTAATTTATTGAAACTATCATTGATAAAATCATTCATAATCATCAATTTATTAGAACTAAAGGAGAATAAATAATATTCATCCATAAGATCATAAATCATTTATAAAGTGGATTTAAATGATAAATTATAACAAATGATATGATGAAGAATAGTGGAAATGGGCGGGATAAGTGTTCAAAAGTGATAATAATAATGGCATATTAACGGCCCAACATACCCCACACTCAATATGTTGCATGTCCTCATGCAACGAAAACTGAATATATTGCATGTCTTCATGCAATCCCAAAGACAAAAACCATGTGTTAACCAAGCAATAAAAAAAATATGTTCATCTGAGCTCATGAAATGGATAGAACAAATGAATTCTTCCTCACTTAACGAATATTCAATTTTAGCAATCTTGATGAAGGCATAACAATGAAGTTGCAGCAAAATATGATATAAATGACAACAACCTTCATTAACCATTTTCCCAAAAACTACAAACCAACTTTTGTTGAAATGTGGCAAGTAAATTTATAATATATGAATGCTTTTATGATCCAAAAATCAGATCGTTGTGATCCACGGATCATGAGATATAAACAAAATGGTTGTAGGTGAGAGTGCATGATTTCCGAAATTTTATGAACCAATTTATCTTTAATTTATCTAAGTATGTGTATTTTAATAGTATGTCTGTGTTTCCTAGAGATCACAAGAATTAAGTTCATAGTTTTAAAAATATTATGGAAATCAATTTCTACACTGAAATTGTATGCCTTAAATGAGAAAGAAAATAGAAAACATCCATCATGCGTAGCAATTCCTCCCCTGCTTTGAAAAATTAGCATGCCCTCATGCGATGCTAGAAAACAAATAGAGGTGGTTGCTACTATCTGTTGAATTCGATGCTTGGCGTAAAACAACATGGAATAACGGAGGTGTTGAGAATGAATAAGAATATAAATGGATTATAAAGGATATGAATGACATGGTCAGAAAAAAGAAATTAATGAAAGAGACACTCCCCCAAACCGAGAGATGATATGCCGCTGAAAAAATGGGAAGTGGTAAAAACTATGAAATGAAGGATGATAAATAATGCTCAAAATGGATTTTCATGAAATTCTCCTAAATTCGTAATAAATCAGAAAATTATGCGATTTTACCTCAAGTGTTACCTCCAAACAAAAAATGTGGAATGACGTATATGTATTGACAGTTGTTGAAGCTGATGTAGGCAAAGTTGGTGCTGAAAATAATGCAAAAGGTGGAATCCAGGTAAGCACATCATGTTTGAACAGTTGTTCACGTTTGCGAGTTGCTCGAGCCTCTTCTGTTAGTTGCAATAGTGTGGTCATGCTGCGAATAGAGTTTTGCCCCATACTTGTTGGTCTCCTGTAAACAAATCACTATTTTGCATACAATGTTCTTGAATCCATAGGGTTAGTTTTAAATAGCAATAGATTAAGATGCATGCAAAAAAATTCAATCAAAAAAACTTATCAAATCAACAAGGTATGGCAAAGTGCAGTAATCATATCGCATGAAATCCCATAATGCATACATTCCCCCCTCCAATTGGGAAAATGGGTTCCATAACCATAAAGCATATGAAAGGGGTGGTGCTGACGGAAAAGCAATGGAATGAACAATATATCAGTAAATGAAGCAGAGTACACTTATCAATGATAGGACGGTGAAAGTTATGGTTATATTGAGAGCAAAGTGTGTAAAGATAGTTATGAATAAGAGATAGGACGCTTTGGATTGATGATAGTTTATGCAAAACGAAAAAGGACAAAAATATGTTAAAAAGATGCTTTGTTGACGGTATTGTAGCTGAAAATGATGTGATTGATCGTAAAACAATTTCTCATGCATAAAGGTTCAAAACAGGGAAAAATTTAAGGAAATAACTTCTCTGATAAAAAGAAAATAAGAAAATGGTATTATAATAATAATTGACGAAAAGATATAACTTCAATACCATAAGCAGAGCCATTGTTGCCAGCAGCCATCCATAGCCTCAGCAGGGTTGCTTTTTAACCCATATGATCCAGAATCCTCAATTTATAACTAGAGAGTTTCAGTGTTGTTCTACAGAAGAGATCAGTGTGCTGACGTGGTAACCAGATAACCACACTGCCATTCACTAGGATGTAGCAAAAGTGATCAGGCCGGCTCGTGATGAGACCTCCTGTTCCAAGGATAATTTGGCTATCCAATGGATCATAACCCTGGTGTGGTGGCCATAATCGGAATGTCACTTTGTTACAACTGTTGGAAATAATACTGAGAGGGGGGGTGAATCAGTATTATCAGATCAGATAAAACTTTTCAATTTCATACTCAGATTCATATACGCTACTTCAATTAAGTTAACCAGCGTATACACGCGACTGTGTCTAACGAAACTAGCGTATACCCAAAGATCTTATAATTCAGTTAGCTTAATCTTCAGTGAATGCATCAGAACATTATTAAGCATATTAACAGTAAACAGGTGCAGTATAACAGAACAGGACATCACACAAGAGCCACACACATGAACACCATGATATAAGGTGGAAACCCAATGTGGGTGAAAACCACCTGCTGCAATTCGTTTCTTTCTTCTTAATGAGAAACTTCTTTACAATATACTGGTGCAGTCCTTTACCAGTATGCAGGCTACAACCTGCAGAGGGCTACAACCCTCTCTCGTTTTCCACTACTTCTGGAAGGGAGCTACAACCCCCTCAGCTCTTGTACTAGCTGATCCATTTACTAGTACGTAGGTGCTGACCCTACAATATTCAGGGACCACGTTTCATCAATTTTCAGACTGGATCCATGAGTACAAAACAAACATTACTGCAATACAATCATCAACTTAAACTTGCATCATAATTCATAAAACAACCCAATACTGGATCACTGAAACCCTGTCATTAAGAACACAGAACCCAAAACAGAGACCAGAACTCTGTAACAACCACCAGAATCAGCAGCAACCTGAGATATCAAACCTTATCATGAATACGCTACTACACTGTACCAAAACCGTGTGTATACGCACTTTCTCCAAAGGAAACCTGCGTACAGATCTAGAAATGATTACTTATGCCTTCGCTGTCAGATCCGACCCTTGCCAAAACTTCCCGAATAGACAACCAGCAATACCAGATCCTCTCACTTCATCAGACACCCCGATTGCACATGCTTTGCCTAATGATCTTCTCCTTATATAGCCTTAGGCCTTGCTCAATACCATGGTCCAAAACCATAACAAACCAATACCATCAACTTCGAAACTAGGGATCAACACGTCCGTCGAGACACCATGGTCCAAAACCATAGGCACAACTTCCAAGGACTAACTGCCAGGGACCAAAGGTACTTTTCACATGTACGCGCTTTTACTAAATCCAACCTGCGTGTATACGCTTGTTCTCCTTGATGAACCTGCGTATATCTCTTTCTTGTCCTGCTGTACTGAGATCTGTCCTCTGATTAAGTTGCCATCACCTGTACCAACCTTTGAGTGAGTTGCCATCAAGGACAACACTTGAAACATAATGCCAACACACATCCAAATACCCTTAGATGTGAAAGAGAGGGTTTCTTACCATTCCATACCTCTTGTGGAGTCTTATCCTCCAATGCTAATGAAGGTGATTTGTTGACCAGGTAACATGTTGTCTCCACTGCCTCTATCCAAAATTCTTGTCCTAACCCGGCACCACTGAGCATGCTTCTTGCCCTTTCCATCAACGTCTTGTTCATTATTTCTACAACTCCATTTTGCTAAGGTGTATATGGAGTAGTCTTCTCCCGTGCTATACCACACTTCTTACAGAATTCTTCAAATTCCTTACTACAAGACTCTCCAGCATTATTTGTCCTCAGCACCTTTATCTTCTTCTCTGTCAGGTTTTCGACGAGAGCCTTAAATTCTTTAAACCTGTCAAAGACTTCAGATTTCTTCTTAAGGAAATATATCCATGTATTCCTTGAGAAGTCATCTATAAATGATACATAGTACACAGACTTACCCAGTGATGAAACCCTCACAGGTCCAAACACATCACTATGCATAAGCTCTAATATCTATTTCGTCCTCTTACTAGCAGAGGGGAAACTCACCCAAATCTTCTTCCCATATACACAGTTGTCACAGAAATCAAAATCTAGAGAGCTATTATTCATACTTTTTACCATACCTTTACCATGAAGTATTTGAAGGCCCTTCTCTCCATTATGTCCAAGCCTTTGATGCCACAGCATGGTCTTCCATACAGAGACCACTATATTTTCTGCTCCACTTTCAGGAACCACGGAATTGTTGCACCCATCAACAACAGTGCTACCTTGCAGCTTGTACAGAGTTCCAATTCGAACTCCTTGCATCAATAAGAGTGCCCCCAAAACCATCTTGCAGGTATCATTATTGAACACTATTTTTACACCTACATCATCCAACTTGCTTACAAAAATCATATTTCTGGCTAATGCAGGAATATGCAGAACACCCAGAAGTGTTCTAACCCTTCCACCTTGTAACTTCAACTATACTTTTCTGCGACCAACAATTCTAGCCTTCCTATAATCCCCCAAGAAGACGTCACCACCATCATATTTCTC
The DNA here is from genome assembly GCA_000404065.3 of Pinus taeda. Lineage (NCBI taxonomy): Eukaryota > Viridiplantae > Streptophyta > Pinopsida > Pinales > Pinaceae > Pinus > Pinus taeda. Next base: position 57,710 of record APFE031260265.1, on the reverse strand, counting down.
ATACTCACAGAACCACTCTCTATGGGGAATAAAGTGAAAGGATGCACCCGAGTCAAACAACCATGCATCATGATCTACATGTGTACTTGAAGAAGCCAAGTACACATCCCCACCTTCAATTGAGGTGGTTTTCACCTCTGCAGAAGGAGCATCATCAGACCCCTTTCCTTTACCAAGAGCTTTAGATTTACAATCCCTTTTGTAGTGCCCTTCCTTTCTGCATTTCCAGCACACCACCTTTACAAGTTTTCCTGGAGACTTAGATCTCCCTCTAGATTTAGATCTCCCACTCGATGACTTATTTTTGTTTTTGTTCTGGGACCGTCCTCGTACAGACAAGGCATCACCATTCTGTATCTCCATATTTTTTTGTCTCATCTCCTCCGCTAGCAAGGATGAGACTATTTCATCAAACTGCAAGGAAGTTGTATTGCTACCTATTGCAATAACCAGACTATCCCACAAATATGGTAGAGAACGCAACAAACTAATGCACTTATCTTCATCGAAATTTTAATATCAATAGATAATAACTGAATTACCATTGTATTAAATGCGTTCAGATGCTCTATCACCAAGTCTCCATCTTTCATCCTCGGGTTATATAGCCTTTTCCGTAGGAGCAGTTTATTCACCAGAGACTTAGATTGGTACAAAGTCCCTAACTTGTCCCACAAAGCTTTAGTTGTAGCTTCCCTTGATACATTCAGCAATACTGAATCTGAGGCACACAATCGTATACTGCTCTTTGCCTTATGATCTAACTTCTTCCATTCTTCATCGGACACTCCCATTGGTTTAGTACCTAGATCTACCGCGATCCACTGATATTTATCCACCAACAGATCCTCCATCTTGAGTTTCCACAACTCAAAACTCTGACGATTAAATTTCTCGATCACTATCTTTCCACTGCTCGCCATCTTCTTTCACCACCACAATCGATCTCGCAGATCTCCCACTGAACAGGGTCTACCACAAGCCCGAGCAAAACCCCTCAGCAACAAAGGCATCCCCTTGAAGCCAAAATAGATCTAAAACCAAATGTAGGTTTTAACCCCATACAGAAATTACCTGCATACGAATTCTAAAACACAAACAATAAACAATGTGAGAGCATAACACATAAAACACATATACACAAAGATTTTCCCCTAGATCCCAAAACCAGGATTACGAGCTTCATTTTTCATTATGTTCCTTTCAATGTTACAATACATATTTATACATGCCAAAGCATCCAATACCATGGACTAAAAACTATCGCGTCCAAAACCATGCACCGAAAACCATCGCGTCCAAAACCATGTGCATAAATCATGCACAAAAGCATAGGTAGGTCCGCCCAACCTAACATAGGGTCCAAAACGAAATTTTCTAGGGCGCTGCCCCAGACCCCATAGAGTGGGGTTACCTGCACCCCTCAAACCCCCTGTGACTCCCCACACTATGCAATCAACACAACGAAGGGGGGGCTTCGACCCCCTTCTAACCCACCGGTTAACTACGTGGGCTAGTTGTGGAAAGAATATAACACAACCCAACAATTCTCATTGTCATAAGAAAAAATACATAATATGAATCCTAATGAGGCTCTAGGCCTCATTATTTATAAAATTGAAGTCTCCAACAACTTCCTTAAATCTAGGGAGGCTTGGATCCCAAGCTCAAGATGAACTGGTTCTTAATTATCATTGGCTCGACTGCCAATGATCTTCATAACTCGGCTGCCTGCAACTCCGAGCTAGTGTGATTTGATTAAGGGATATTTGAATGGGTGAGGATTTAATGAGGAAGATCCATCTCCTATAATCTCTCCTTGTTGTCTCATTCAAGTTCCTGCACCTTAATTAGCCAAAGTTTCCATGATTTTTTCCCAAAAACCTGCAATCAATGCACATTAGACCACTAGACATAAAATCTTACTTTTAATCATCTCATTAAGCAAAATATAATTAAAAAATGTAAGGAATTGTGAGAAGAGTTGATTTTAGTAAGCATGGAGGTGTATTAAGGTCCATATAGTTACCCATTGATGAGCCTCGTCATCACCCCCTACTGAAAGTGTTTCTCATCCTCTAAGCAACTTAATCTATGTCCATGTCCATGTTCCTCTCTATCTCTTCCCACTTATTTCTTTCTTCTTCTTCTTTCCTTCCTTCCAAAATTCCTAAAATCAATGGTGGACTGAGCCTAAAGCCAATCCAATTGACTTTGAGTCTTTGTAGAGCCTGATTATACATGGGGGTTCTATTTAGTGCTTCTCCCATTCTGTCAGGGGAATGGTATTCTCTGATTTTTAGGCTGTAAGGCAAGGTGTTCCATCTCCTTTGGCAAGCTTGCATGTTGTCATCTCCTATCAATCTGAACATGTTTTCAAAGTGTGTGACTACTTGTTCTTGTGCAGCAAGGTACCTATGTGCAAGCTTAGTATCATTTGCAATGACGTTGCGGGTGCTGAGGACAACCATTGGGTTAGATTGTTCAGCTCTGATCATAAGGGGTTCTATCTCTTCTCTTGCCATTACCTTTTTCATCTTTGTAGCTCTTGCCTCCTCATGATTCATCCATGATGCTAAGGCCATCAATTGCAAGTCTCCTAGTTTTGAATTTGGGTCCCACACATTCAAATCTGTCAAGGCCAAGTTGTGTAGGTAAAACTAAAACATTTTTTCTCTATCTTCCAAGGTTCTTTTATCACAAAGATCAATGAATTGTCTATAGCCTTGGAAGGGAATAATTCCTTTTTGTGATAAGGTCTTGATTTGGAATTGTATCCATTGTTCCTTGAGATACAAGGCATAAAACTTTGTCGGCATCCTGCACTGGATTTCCTCCAAGGATAAACTAGCCATAGTTTCCAACTGGCTTTCCCTTTCTTATAGTTCCCCTTAGCCATGCATTCTTTGCTTCTAACTGAGATTTCATCATTGCCTCTTTGTCCCTTATGCTGTTCAGTTCTCTGCCCATCTCCTTCAATTTTTCCTCCATGTGGCCTACATATTCCACTCCTTTTGATTTGGCAATTTGCATCCACCTGTGTGTCCTTTCCCTCTCTTTTTCAAGTTAAAAGAATAAGGGAATGGAAACATTATGTGGGATTACCCTACCTCCTTCAATGAAATTGTAGTAGGAGTTGAGGCTGGGTTGTGGACTAGGTTCTCTCAGTTCTTGGTCTTCTTTCTTTTTTCTTGCTGAGTGATACCTTCTTGGTCCATTTTCTATGTTCATTGTAGGTTTGAGAGACTTTCATGTAGGATGGCCTCTGCTTCTTGTAGGTCTGTCTATGTCTCCTATAGGAGACCTTTTCCCTTTAATGAGGATGACCTTGTGATAGGCCTCCTAGCATAAGTGATGGGAGATTTTGGATAGGCTTGTTCTGATGATCATTCTCCTTGATTTTTCTCTAGAGGGGCTGCCTTTTCTTGCTGCTTTGGTGAATCCTCAATGACAATTGGAGATTTTGTGGGGGTTTGAGGTCTCCCTTTTCTAATACTAGTGCTCTTTCTTATCCTAAAGTACAATGGGGTTCTTCTTTTCCTCTTCCCTTTTGACTTGATAGGTGTACTTAGGGCAGTAAGAGCAATTGTTGCCTCTTTCTCAATGGGTTTTAGAGATACCCTTGGTGATTCTTCTTGTTCTTTTCCTTGAGCTATAGACCTTTGTTCATCCTTCTATCATGTTTCCTCTTTTCCATTTTCCTTCTCATTCTTGTCTTCCTCTTCTTCTTCTTCCTCTATTTCCTCACTTTGCCCATCTGTCACTTCTTTTGTTCCTTCTTCTGTCTATTCTTCATTCTCCTCCTCTTTTTCTTCCTCTTTTTCCTCCTTTGTTTCTTCTTATTTTTCCTCCTTAGTTTCTTCTTCATTTTCCTCTGTTTCTTCTCCCTTCTCACTAGCAGTGAGGATTTTGTCATATTCAAGAGCTTGAATTTCTCCTCCTACTTACATGTCTCTGAAGGTTTTCCATGTAATAGGGAGTCTTAGGTTTTGTAGAGCATATTCTAGTATGATTTTGATCAACCCATGATGGGCTAGTTGTTGATGTTTTCCTCCTGCACATTGATGCTCATGTATATCATTGACTGTAGAAGGAAATAGGGTATGCTTAATCTATTTTGAGGAGGTGTGTTCTATCCAAATCTCAATTCTTGGAGGAGTCTGAAGTGGTATCCATACACCACACTGTATCTCCCTTCACATGATATGTATTTAATGAGGTGGTAATTGACTTCATTGCAATGGTATGGAATTATTTCCCTTCTAACCCCATTTTTATCTTCAATTGGATCCTCTCCTTCCACAATGAATCTCTTCTTTGCAAGGATGTTGTTACCATTTTCTTCTTTTATCCATGCTAACCCCAAAGGGAGGGTAGTGATTCAACTTATAACATCAGGGGTGATTACTACTGATAAGGCTTTCACCACAGCAGTGACATTGGTCCTAGTGATGGGTATGAGTGAGAGAGAAAATTCCCTGGCCACATCATCATCGTATCCTTTCATCCTCTCAAAGAACCCCATCCATTAGTGCCTTGTGAAAATTTATACTATAGGAGAATGTCGGTGGATCCCTACTATGTTTGTGGGTTCTCTCTTTCTGAAACCTCCTGTCATCTTTCCCTGGTAATTGTAGAGACTTTTATGGATGCAATTTAGGAATTTTGGTAGGTGAGAGAGGTTTGAATGTTAACTTTTCAATACAATTCTCCTATACTGCAATTTCCTTAATCAAATTGAGGATTTTTCTTTTTTCAACTGGAAAATATGGAAGGCATACCTCCTACCTCAGTTTGCTAAGTTTTGGTGAGGAAAACCTTTGATTTATCCTCCCTTAGTGCCCACTACTACTCCTGTAGGTTGATTCCTCTGTATCTTGTAGGCTCTTGTAGGTTTTCCTATAGGTTCCTGTAGGCTTCCTGCGTTGAAGATGTTGATTGTCTCCTGTAGGTGCTACTTCAGGAAGGCCAAGAGTAACCTCTTTGTTTGATGAATTCTCAAAATTGTTAATGTTCTCTTTGTATGGGAACCACTGTTTTATTTCCATATATGGATGATAATGTGGGGTGGTGTGCTGGCTATCTAAGTAAAAGCACCTTTTTTTGGACCGTTGGTCCCACTATCAGTCCATCATTCCACCTTACCTCGTAAGCATCTCCCACTCCTTTCCTCTATAACTTAACCATTTTTGGCTTTATTCCCTTTTTCTCTTGATTTGACTTTTGCCACGTGTGGAGTGGTCTAACTATTTTCTTCTCGTCAACTGGCCAAAGGTGGCCAAGTTAATTGGCCACCTTTACTTATAAAACCAACTCTCACATAATCTTACAATTTTGATCATATCGTACTAATGAGAGAGCATGAGTAAGATTACATACATGTGGGTAAGATGCTTTGAAGATGATGCATGCTCGAGAGTGATGCCTCTTTGCTGTGTTTTTGCTACATATTCTTCTTTGTATCTGCTTCTTTTGATGCTTGTTTCTTTTGATGTGCAAGTGCTAGAGAGTGATGCTGGTGATATTGTTGTTGTTGCTAAGCTCTAGAGGAGCTTCTTCATCCTTGGAATCATTGTGCTGAAGATGGTTGCAAACTGTGAGGTTTCCTTTGTGGGATAGGTTTCTATAGGATTTCCCACAAGAAACCTACAGGACGTCCTGTAGCTGCCTCTCCCCTAAAATTTCATACTTTTTCTCAACTTTGGATCAAAGGGATGTTGAAATGAGTGGAGAAGGGTGATAGGGAATGGTAGGTGAGATTTGTGGTCTCTAGGTATTGTTCCTCTTTCCTTCTTCTCTCTCTCTTCTATTTGTTTTTTTTTTTTCTTTTGTAAACTGCGTTTTTATTTTTAATTTATTTCTTTGATGGATCAAGGGGTGACATGGTGATGAAAGGCATGGCTATGATGTGGTGGAGTGAATGGTTTTTTTTATACAAAAACAAGCTTGTCATCCCCTTGCTCTCAGACTACCTTTCTCAGGATTTCCAACTCCACTATAATTCCTATAGGAAACTCATGTAGGTTTATAGGGAATCCTGTAGAAAACATAGAGCCTGTGTAAGTTGAGCTGGAGGGGTTCATAAATGGAAGAATAGGTGAATAATGAAAAATATGAGATGGGTGGATTGAGAAATGGCTTTTGTAGGTCCTTCTATCCCTCTCATGTTGTGCTTATCCTCCTCTTACTGACCTGCAAAACAAAATTTCCAAATTTTTTGTATCTTTTTCTCTCTTTTTTTATTATTTTTCTTTTGTAAAACAACTAGTCTACCTCCAAGGAGGTTTTCATCCTAGTTGCCTACCCTGGGTGCCTCAAAAGAGGTTTTCACCCAGAGATTTCTTTTTTCTTCTCTCTTTTTTTAAAACACCCTTGGGCCGCCTCAAGAGGTTTTCAACCCAATAGTGGGACTTAGTGCCTCATGGAGGTTTTCAGCTGAGTCTCTTTATTTTTTTTCTTTTCTTTTTTATATTTTTTTTAGGGACTTGGTGAGGTGGAATCTGAGACTTGATCCACCACCATCAATGTCTTGTTGATGCTATTGATGAATTATTTCTTTGACAAGGGCTTTTTGCAGATATTTAATCTATACCCATTGACACGTAAAGGGATAACCTCTACATCAAAGGTTCCTGTCTGTACAACACCATTATCATGAGAATTTTCTATGACATAAGGCCCTAACCATCTAGTCCTTTACTAACCTTTAAAATCCTTGTATCAAGAATCATACAACAAATCCCAATCACTTCTTGAAATTGTTTGTCCTTTATATTCTTGTCATGCCAAATTTTCCTTTAAACTTGAGTCATCTCTGTGTGCAGGAGGGCCTGCATCCTAAATTCATCTAACCCATTCAACTAGAGAAATATTTCTTGTTGTGCCCTGTAGAGATCTAGATCCAATTGTGTTGCCATTGTTAAGGTGTTGTATTCAAATTCAATCGACAACAGGGATTTCTTCCCATAGACCAGCTCATAGGGAGTGAACCTAGTGGTGGTATTCCAGGTGGTATTGTAGGCCCAAGTGGCCTCAACTAATCTACCTGCTCAATCCTTTCTGTTGATGCTAATCACTTTGGTCAAAATTCCTTCCAGTGTTTTTTTGGTTACCTCCACTTTCCCATTAGCCTGTGGGTGGTAAGGAGTGGATGTTATGTGCTTGATCTTGTTTTGGCTTAACAAATTCTCAGTCATGTGAGATGTAAATTGACTGCCTTGATCAGTGACCAATTCTCTAGGGTACCCAAACTTATAAAACACATTTTCCCTTAATAATTAAACCAATTTTTCTTTTGTTGTTGCTTTTATGGCCTTGGCTTTAACCCACTTGGTTAAATACTCAGTGCACACAATGATGTATTGATTTTGTCTAAATGGAGGGTCAGTGTGTCCAATGAAATCCATGCCTCACTTGTCAAATGGCTCGAAAGTCACTTGAGGTTGCAGATGAATTTCATCCCTTGGGGTAGGTTTCCCCATCCTTTGGCACCGATCACACTGATTGGTATACCTCCTCACATATTTGTGAAGAGTGGGCCAGTAATAACCAGTTTGTAATACCTTGAATGTTATTCTTTTGGATGCAAAGTGAACTCCACAAGGCCCATCATGACAAGGCAGAAGGATGTCAAAGACTTCCTCTTCCCTGACACATCTTCTCAGAATTTGATCTGGGCCTAGTTTGAAGAGGTTTCCCCCAATCCAAGTGAATGGGGTTCTCTTCCTTACGATCTTTCTCTTTTCCTTGGAGGACAAATCTGGTGGAAACTGTGCAAACACCAAGTAATTTTCTATGTCAGCAAACCATGGAGAGAGAACTGAAATGGTGAATAAGTGTTCATCTAGTGACTGATCATCAACAATTCCTTCCTCCTCTACAGGCAAAGTCAATCTGGATAAAAAGTTCGCAACAAAATTCTCCTTGTCAGGCTTATCAATAATAGTTAAATCAAATTGTTGCAATAAAAGTAACCATCTAATAATCCGAGCATTTACATCAAGTTTATTCATCAAGTATTTAATTGCAACATGGTCAGTATGTACAAATGTTTGGTAACCAATAATGTAATGCCTAAATTTATTTAATGAATGCACAATAGCTACGAGCATCTTTTCAGTTAGTATGTAGTTCAACTTAGCTTTTGACATATTCTTACTGATGAAGTAAATGGCATAAGGTAGCTTGTCATATATCTGGCCTAAATCTGCTCATATGTCTTTGTGAGAGGCATCAGCATGAATATGGAAAGGAAGATCCCAATTTGGGCCTCAGAGAATAGGTGCAGTAGTTAACTTGTCCTTTAGGGTGTCTAAGGCTTCTTGACAGCTTTCTAACCATAAAAATTCGAAGTATTTAGCCAATAACCCAAATAGAGGAGAAGTTAACTTGCTGAAATCTTTTATAAATCTCCTATAGTATCCATCTAAACCTAAGAAGCCTCTGACATCCCTCTGTTTTTGTGGAGCTGGGACCCTTTGGATGATGGCTATCTTATTTGGGTCTACCTGCAGTCCTTTTTGGGATATTTCGTGACCTAGAACAGTCCCTACAGTCATCAAGAACTCATATTTTTCAAGACTAAGGGATACGTTCATTTCAATACATTGTTCATCACCTTACCCGGGTTGGAGAGAGCCTCATGGAAATCACACCCATAGGGTGTAAAGTCATCCATATAAATTTCTACTACATCATGGACTATCTCGACAAAGATACTCAGGACTATCCTCTAAAAAGTGGTAGGGGCATTGCATAGACCAAAAGGAAGGACCCTATAAGAAAAAGTACCCCAAGGAAAAGTGAAGGTGGTTTTATCCTGGTCCTCTGCGCTAATCTGGATTTGGTTGTACCTGGTGAACCCATCTAAGAAAGAGAAAAGTTTTTTCCCTACCAGGCCATTTAACACTTGGTCAATGAAAGGTAGAGGGAAATGGTACTTCTTTGTTGCTTTGTTTAACACTTTGTAATCAACACAAATCCTCCACTTCCCATTTTTCTTTGGAACCAACACCAAAGGAGACACCCACTCACTATCCGAAATAGGGTAAATGAATCCTGCATACAACATCTTTTGCAATTCTTCTTCGACTATATCCTTGAGATCTGGATTCATTCTCCTTTAGGGTTGTCAGACTGGTTTTCAACCTTCTTTGATATAAACGTGGTAATTACACACTGAGGGGTGCACTCCTTTCATTTCTTTGTAACTCCAATTAGCAAAGGCATCCAAATGATTCCTTAGCATGTTACATAACTCTTCTTCTTGGTGTATAGAAATAGTGGTTGATTTTCAAAGTTCTTTCAGGGCCAAATTCGATGGTCTTGACATGATTAGGGTTTGAATCAACTAAGCATAGATCAATCCAAAGGTTTCTCTTGGTTTCCTTCACTACTTATTCTAAGGACAAGGTGTTGGGAGTTGGATTTTGGAGGATGTGTTCAATCAAATCATCTTCATCAGGCTATCCTCCTCCCATGGAAGTTTCTAGGGTATAGAGTTGGGAAGAGTATAATTCATATTCTTCCTTCTCTTCTAGCCATAAAGGTAAATCATGTTCTAAAGATGGATGAGCAGGAGGGTACAAGACCAACTGCTTGGATAGATGCCCATTTTTTATAGTCATGTTTCCAGCCCTGCATCTAATGTAGGCATCAATAGTGTCTAACCAAGGCCTCCCAATTATGAGAGGATAACCATTAAACTTGGCCTTATGCTAGAGAACTAGGAAGTCTACAGGGTACTCCCAGGAATCAATGAAGACCATCGCATCCTCAACAATCCCCTTAGGGCCATTGTGGATTGGTCTGCAAGCTGCAAGACTGCCATGGTCTTTCTTAATGAACCTTGGAGATTCAGCTTGAGCATGGTGTCATTAATCATTACATTAATGGTAGCACCAAGATCTATCAAGGTACATGGGACAATGGTGTCATTGATGTGAACATCTACCATAGGGCTTCTAGGGTCCAAATATTTTGGGCAAATTACCTGCCCCAGCATTATGTCGAACAACTGTACAATGAAATTAATGGTAGGGGTGTCTCTTTTTCACCTCACTTGATGTTTGAAACACTTCTCTTTAATTATCTTGTTGTAAATAGGTACATCCTTAATGGCTTGGAGAAGTGGAATTTTGACACATAAATTTTTCCATTCACACAGAAGTTCATTCTCTTCTGGGGTAGGCTAGACTAGATGAGTTAATCCTTCAGGAAAGGGTGGTGGATTCACTCTAGGCATACTTTCTTCTCTTTCCTCCTCACTCTCCCTAGGTGGATATGGAGGTTGGTTTTCCGAGAGTACTCTCCTAGAACTCAGGTTGATTTCCTGAATTTCCATATCATAAGCAAGCTAGGATGTCTCTCCACTATAAACGTGTTGTGCCTGTCTGTTGTTCGGGTTCGGATTTGGTTGGGCATGCATCTGAGGTTGTTTAGGTGGAGCAGGGTGTAAAATTTGTGGTTGATTAGGAGGTGAAGGCAATAAAGATGGATCATTGTTGTATAGGGGCCTCCACCCCTGGGGTGGTGCATTCCACTGAGATTGTGGAGGAGTATAGGGCTGAAATGGTTAGTTGGTCAGCTGGGAATGTTGTTGCAAAATACCAAGGAGAAGGTGTAGGTCAGGAGGGATGAGCAGGGGGGGACCAAGAGGGAATGGATGTGTTTTGGTTAGGGTTGTAATATGCATAGGATGACCCTTGCATGCCCTACTTGTAGGGTCAAGGCTCATGAGGCCTCTTTTGATTTATGTAGCAGAGTTGTTCAGTCACCCCTTTAGTTCCTTGATACACAACTTTTAGTCCAGGTAGAGAAGGGCACTTGTCTGTGGAGTGGTTTTCTTCACAGACCGAGCAGATTTCTATAAGGTTTAATGGACATTCATTCCTAGAGTGCCTCCATCTCGCGCAGAAGATGGCTAATGCTCTCTCTTCTTCCTCTTGCTTTCTCTTGATGTGCATAATGTCCATCTGTAGGGCAAGGGTTTGTAGCATTTCACTCTTGAAATCTTCCAACATATTTCCAATTTCACGTTTTATAGATGTGTTGGAAGAGGATGAGTTGGCCACTGTTTGACTACCCCTACCCTTTTTCCTAGCTACCCTAGAATGGTTCATAAAGATGGCCTTGATATCTTCATAGGGTAGATGGTAGATGACCCCTCTTAATAGTAGGTTTACGGTATCCAAAAGATCTTCCCTGACCCCCCCTGAGTAATACTAACTTCAGTGACTCAGGATCAAGTGTGCACCTGGCCCTTTTGTAGCTAAGTTGGAATCTTTCCTCATAATCCTCTAAGGACTCATCATGCCCCAAGGTCATTCTAAAAATTTTCTCTTTAATGTCTTTGGACCTGCAGTAGTCCCTATACTTGTTGTTGAAATCTTGTTGCATCTGAGCCCAGGTGGCGATGTTATCCCCAGGTAAACCCATGAAATAGCACAGAGCTGCATCCTTGAGAGTGGATGGAATAATTTCAACTTCTGATCATCAGTGATGTAATCATAATTTCTGCATATGACAGTGAAATCAAACAAGAAAGTATCTGGATCTTCTGAGGTTAAGCCATGGAAGTGATGAAGAGAAGAGGGGCTTATGCTTTTCATCTTGGCATCCCCATTAGTTTCTCTGATGGGAAAATAACCCTCAATTATTTCTCTATCTCCTTTGTCATTTCTATTTTCAGCCATTAGTTCAGTTGGAATGGGTTCTCCTTCTTCTTCTCCCCCTGTAGACTCTTCAAAAATCTCTAGTTGTTCGCCTAAAGGGTCCTCCAATTCACAGCCACCGAAGAAGAGGGAAGGTTGGCTGTTTGAAGTGGTGGGGGTATTTGGTAGAAATTTTCCTAAGTTATCCCTATTCCTACGAGGCATGAAAAAAGTGTTTTTGTTTTGTTTTACTTTTCAATCTTTAAGACTAATTACAGAATTGAAATGAAAAACTGAATTAAAACTAACCGCTGAATGAACTTACTTGTAGAATGGAAAGGAAAGAAAACTAACTTTCAACTACTTTTTCAAAAATGAAGTTAATAACATAATGGAAGAGACAAGAAATGGAAGAAAGAAAGCATAAATCACATCTACTCGTACACATCCCCGGCAACGGCGCCAAAAAGTGATGAGCACCAGTATTACAGCAAGAATGTTGCAACTCCTGGGGCTACCAACTTTACTTTATCAATGTGACAAACAATTCCATTGATTTTTTAATTAAAAAAGGTCAAATAATCCAACAGAGGTTCATCAGATATCTAACATATATGTGTTCGTCAAATATTTGATGAACCTATAGCTATTAAAAAAATTAATAATCTTCATTTTCTCTCTTGAAAGTGAAGTTTTACTAAGCCAATTTAGTTTCTTAGAAAGTTCTCTCAAGCCAACTCAAATTGTATAGAGGCTCCACAAATTCAAATGGGAATTATGATACACTCCCAAATACCTAATGCTTTTACATCACTTATATAAAATGCTAACTAGTAGCACTCTAAATCAAATAGGTCTTCAACACAATAGAAGTATATGAAAGTTATAATGCAATTACAAAACAACTATTTTGTATGGAACCTAACATGAAAAAATAGGCTAGAAAGGTTTAGAGCTCCTTGAGGGGATATATTCAATTTAAGGTTTCTTGAAATGAAAAGGATATTAATTCTAACGAGTATATCCTTTAGCAAGATATCCATTTGGTGGACTCCAATTTTACACAAGGAACATAAACAAAAATAAGGATACTATCCAAAGCAATCTAAGTTACCCTGATCTCAATCCACCACAATCAATGTTGGCAAGATAATTTCCAGCTATAGATATGAGTAGATATATTATCCAATAAACCTTAAAAATGGAAATGATTGTAATAATACACAATATAATCAGAACTTAATGATGTATCTGAAACATATCAGTGAAATAAAATGCAATTGTGGATATCGCTATAGCCCATCAAAAGAATATCCAAGAAAGAAAAATCCATTAGGCTTAACATGAGAGCCAAAGGGTTCTACAAAGTGGTAGAATAGTTCATTGGTTTCCCTATCCAAATTTACAAGTTAGCTTATGAAACATTGAGCAACAACTAGCTTCATTGATAATCACTCCACCTCTTAACATTTTAAACAAATTGGCCCTTTGTATTTATTATCATATAATTGTATGGAACACCTTTAGATTTTACCATTTTTTTAATTACAAAGAATAATTAACTTGTTATACATTTTTTGAACTAATCGAAATCATAGGCCAAATGTGTAAGCAACTCTTTTGTTATTCTGATGTGGAGAGAAATTAAATTTAAAGGTTGTTCTCAATTAACAATATTTCTAGGATTTCATTAGCGTGTATGTACAGGTTTGGTCTATCATAAATATCTTATACTTGCTATACTATCAAAGGTTGCAAGTAATTTTTTAAAACTAAGACTCAAATTTGGCCTCATATTTAGATAAGGATTTGCTCAAACTCAACTTAGACTTGGCTTTGAACCGGGAGTAGATTGAATTTTATGACTCAATTTATTAAAAAATCATAAAATTATTAGGATTCTAATGAAAAATAAATAAAACTAAGACTTGGATTTGGCCTCAATTGAGGATCTGCTCAAACTCGACTTGAACTTGGCTTTGAAATGGACAAGTTTGAATTTTATGATTCAATTTACTAAAGAATACATAGATTATTAGAATTCAAATGAAAATATTATATTTTCAATATCCCAAACCATTATAGACAACACATGTAAGTATGAAAATATAAAAATCACACCTAGTGAAAATTCATCTAAAACAAAATACCTAATGAATGAGGTTTTAAATGGCCTCTAAATTACAAAACACAATATAATACAAGCTATTTGCCTACTACATATCCCTAAGCAGCATCACAAATCATCAAACTCACCACCACCATGACTGGAAATATACCACAAACAATCTCCAAACTCACTCTAAATCACAAATCTTCAATTCCTCTCCAAAAACTCTAAATGTTCAAAAATACCCATTGAGAGATATGCAAGACAAATAGAGGGGGGAGGTATTTTCGTGAATTTTTACAATACATGCATCAATAACGTGCTCTTAAACTCTGAATAAAATATCGTGAAGGAAAGAAAACAAGACAAAATGGGCCTTTAGCAAAACTGGAATAAATGCTAAAATAGGGGAACAAAAATGTAAACAATCACAACAAAATGACAATTACCAATTTATATGTATTCATTCACAAAGTTACTGGGTCATTTTAGGTGCAAAGCCACACAATACATATTCACATTAGACCTCAGTATCATATTGTTAAGATCCTCTTGAAATCCATTTCTTATAATGGACCTTAAAAGATGGTTAATGTATTGAATTAATTGTCTACATAAACACAATTTCACAACATACAACCAAGTTGAAAATGATTCAATCAAAAGCTACAAACGATTTTAAAAAATTCAACTTAGAAAAAAACCACAAGACCATAGTTTAAGTTTTAGATTCAGTCTAGGAAAATACTTAATTGAATAAATCATTCAAAATTAGGGGTTTTCTTTTCCTTACCGACATTTCTACTTGATGCTGGAAATTTTTCCACCCATTACTAGAGAGTTTGATTCATTTTCCAAGAGACAAACTTGGGACAAGGTTAACTTGGAAATAGATCTAAGTTGTGTTTGAACTAAAATACTTGGAAGACCTTGTATTTTTTACGTTATGGATTTGAAGAAGCAAAGTGAAAAACCCAATGTAACCAAAAACAATAACCAAAGGATTAAATTGCAAATTTTAATATACAATCCTAATGGAAATGATACAATAATCCAAGGTTTATATAAGTGAGTTTGTTTCATACATTCCTAACACTTTTCTCACATTTAATCCCCTAAAGTTGCTTAGCCATTGAATATTCAATTTATCAATCAAGGTCTAGGCTAAGAAGAGATGTTCATTTCAAGTCTACTAATGTCAGAGAATTGGTAATTGAGGTGTTAGAGCCCTATTATCAAAACACTCAAAATTATACTTAGAAAATAGAGCAAATATTTCAATGTAAATAAAAAATACAATTAAATTTTCTACTGAAATAACTTTCAAAATAGAAAGAGGTCTAAGAGATTTATCCAAAATTAAATCTTCTAGTACGAAAATAGAACTCAATTATTTCAATTTGTCCCATTCATTACATCTCATTCATAACAATTCTAGCTTGTTTCAAGCACAACTACCTCCTTGAACAATATATGAGACACAATGTTTAAGGTAGTTTTACAAGATGACTAAATTTTCACAACAATGTGCAAAGAAATTCAATGTATAGAGACTAGAAAAAATGAACATTATACACATGAAATAAAAACTTTCAATCTCATTTATTGCAATATTATTCTTATTGCAAATATTCCAAATGCATACATGAGAAACCTCATCTTATAAAAACCAATCCAAAAGAAATATTTTCTTATAATGTTTCTGCAGTTTCATTCATTGCATTTTATTTTCTACTTATAATAAAATAGTGAAAATCTACATAGATTCTCTAGCTCCAAATCCCAAATATCCAGTATTTTCTAGAACCCTGGTTTCCCCAAAGACCCTGTTCATTTATAAAATAAAAATAAATTTGAGAACTAAAATATATAGAGATGCTTACAAAATATAATTTGATTGTTCTATGCCATATAAGTGGCCAAACAATATGCACTTTCTACTCAAAATTTCCCAAACATACACATTACAAATGAAGGATGCTACATATATTGTAATTTGGAATCAAAATTGATTTTAATTTATATATACATGTATATGCAATAATAATAATAATAATCCAAGGATAGGTCAAAACAATTATCCTAGTGCAAAAAAAAATGTTTATAGGATATATTGTGATATGAAAAGTATCAAGGATTTTTTCCCACTTATCAATCTAGAAAGTATGAACAATAATGGAGTTTTCAGGAGAAAATTACCTCTTTCAACAATGGGGAAAATAAATCCCACAAGGGGCAACTCAACTGGAAATCATCATGCTATGAAGTATTATGTAAACCATGAGATTCAATATTAAAATCCCCCATGGATCAACTTACAAAAAAACAATGGGGAAAATAAATAAAATTAAGGGAAGAATCATACTAACCATACATAAGGTAATCCAAACTACACGGCTTATACATTTCTTGTTCACAGGATCATATATGCCTTCTGAGTAAAATTGTAAATCCAAAAAAAAGGAAAGGGATATTAAAGTAAATGAGAAAATAAGAAATAAAATTATAATTCACACAAATAGATTTCAACATAGATAGGTTTAGGAGAAAATAAAAAGAATATATATGGAAAGAGATCACCAAATTTAGTGCAAGGCATTCACAACAAAATATTTTAATACAAGAACTCAGTGATAGTATATTTATGACATATCCTCTACCAAGAGCACCTTCAAGAGAGTGAATAAAAAAGAAAAAAATATACACTATGAATTGCCTTCTAAATTTGAGCACAAAGAATAAGTATGCTTGAAGGTCAACAAGCCCTTTAAAGTTGAAACAAAATGTCACTTCTCACATAAACAATTGATACAAAAATATTATGACATGTAAGTAAATGATAACTAGAAACAAAAAAATCTAAAATATGAAAGACTTTGAAATTGCCTATAGTCATTTACAACACCAAATTCTAAAGATTTATGAAGTGCTAACCTTTTTTTCCTTAAAATATTACAAATAGAATTGATGCTAATATGTTTCATCTAACAGGAAAAGGTAAGTGTTTAGCTTGTTCTAGGAATTTTTGGCATATTTGAAGAGCTTAAGAGATATAGCCTTTATTCTCATCAAGTGATCTTCTTATCAAGAAATCTTATATAAATCATGGCCTAGTAGCTCCCTATGAGAACAAGCTCTCTTATGAGTTCCCATAGCAATTTCAAAAAGTTTGCTGAGAAATAATGATCTATCACAAGTAAAATGATAAAAAAAAAATAGTCGGACTGATATTTCCTAGACTAAAATATTTTTATTAATAAGGTGTGCAACACTAACATGCAATTATCAATTAAATCATAAATAGTATAGAACTTGAAAATTGTTGTTACCAACATCATTAGATATTAAGTAAATAACTAGTGTAATCATTATCTCAGTAGCTACATTTTCTAGATAATGACTTGTCTCCTTTTTAGGTGCTTCAAAGAAACACTAACCCTCATAAAGGATTTGGATAGCTCTGACATATTATCAACTTTAGATATAGCATCAGAATATTCATCCTGCACCACTCATGATTATCTTTACATTCTTAGTGAGACATACAAGGGAAAATAAATATAAATCATGAAAACCGTATGTAGTCTATTCACATTTCAAATCCATTCTTTCAAATAATATTAATAAAATAAGTCAATAATATGAGAATCTAAACAAAATTGTGAATTGGGTCTAGCAAGGGTGGTTGGGAATAATGATTGTTATACTCCCCACATAGATTAAATTGCCACAAGTGAATTGTTTGGTTGTTAACAAGTATATTGTTGAAATGGCCTTGAGCCTTATGTTGATGAAGCCTCAAGTTTCAGCATAATCCAATTTACGATGTGTACCATCCTTCGAATAAGGTAATGTGCCCGACGGGTTTCCCCATGATATATCTTTCAAAGAAAGAAAACAAAGAGTATCCAAAAAAAATAAAAGGATCCATCACCACATTTACACTCACACAATCTATGATTAAAATAAAGAAACCTACATCCAAAACATTGTCTCGAAGTGGGTTTAAGAATCACTTCATCTCTGTCACAAACTAAGGAAAACCCATGTTTGTCATCGTCAAGAATCCACAATTTCCATGTATCATATTTGTCTTCTACACCTCCAGGCTCTACCTCTTGCGTAGCATCCTTACAAAAATGCATATTGTGATGCATCAAAACTATTAATAAACATGAAAGTATGCAAAAAAAATTAGATAAAACTAATATGCAATATGAAAAATCCACCAAACATAAGGAAGAAAATCAAATTAGTAAATTAATCCCTTCCAATTTTCTTTAAGAAAATTCTCAGGCCAAAGCACATTCACTATTAAAAAATATCCTTGGAGTGTGCTAGCAAGGGCACTCTCACAATTCATTTCAATAGGTTAAATATTAATTCAATCCTTAATCCTTTAGTGTAACATCACTAATTTATTTTAGAAAATGAAATTCAACCCTGAAACTCCATAAAAATTGACTGCAAGGTGATTTTGTACGGACACTATGAATTCTTGATTGCAACACATTTTGTAATAAACCTTATGAGACACATGATGTACATATGACACCAAAAATCGGTAGACCATTAGTCTTAGCAACCGGACCCTTTTAAGCATAGTGGCTCAAAACTAAACTTTTGGATAATATTATTTTATATAATTTAGAAACAAAAATCAGTGAACTAGGATATCAAATTCTATGAATTATTTCTTACAGAGTTAAGAAATCTAAAATTTGAAATTTGTTTATGTATAAATAAACAAATAACTGATAAATCTATTCAAATATCAAGGTCATGAAAGCATTTTTTCCATCATTTTTCAACAACCAAAAAAATTAATACTTATGGGCATTCTCTTCCGTTAAATTCTTCAAATCCTTTGTGTACTCCTTTGGTATCTTTAAAGTCATTCATCTTGATTTTTTTTCATCTTATAATAGCATTGTTTAACCTAAATAACCCAATAAATTCTACTTAATGTCACTAAGTTTATCATTAAGAATTTAAATCATTACAATCCCAATCTAAAAACTTCTTACCCAATAAATCTCAAAGTTGTGGATCCTGCAAGATACAAAAAAATTATACAAGAAGAAGAATGTATCTTCTGGAACTATGATACAAAATTATACAACAAACCATAAGATGAAAACACAAAATTCCTACAAAATACCACAAAGGAGCTTTGGAGAAGCATAACAGTTGCAAGCTACACTAAAACGTAAAATATTCAGAATCTTCGTGTATCCAAAGCTCTTGACCTCAATCTCCAATGCCTAAATCTCCCTCCAGTTTGAATCTTGGACCTAAGGCTTCAAAGAACAGTTGGCCAGAACTAAAGAAACATCACAACTACGAATGCAAAGAATTACTGCAAAAGATGGCAAACCCTTCCCAAAAAACAAAAATATTTATATTGAAAACCTTTCTAGATTCGATATTGAGACCTAGCTATGGGACAAAGAATAAGAACCTTATATGGACTCCAACCTTGGAAACTCGAAATGGGTCCATGAATCCAATGAATTTAAGGCAATTTGGATTTTCAAACACAATAAATTAAAATGGGTCCATGAATCCAATGAATTTAAGGCAATTTGGATTTTCAAATACAATTAATTGAAATGGGTCCATGAATCCAATGAATTTAAGGCAATTTGGATTTTTCAAATACAATATATCCTGGAGCTTTCGAGCCAATTAGGGTTGGGGTTACCTAAGAATTCTTCCCTAGCAACATTAAAAGTAAGACATTGAATGAAGGTTAGCACAAAATTAGTTGCATTGGGGATTGAACTTGGGTCTCTCCAAATGAATCTCAATATTTTAGCAATTAGCCACAACCTGTGTGACAATACTTAAAGTATTTCTAATATGCTCGTGAAGAACATAAAAATATCCAGCTCTCCATCTACTATTATTTTGGATGTTTGTGGCACGTAGCATTGACATCACCTAACCTTTCAACATTGCCAATGTTATTGATGGTCCAAGAACATAAAATTGTATTTAAAATAACCTAAGGGTTAGAACAAAATTAATTTACAATAAAAGAAGCTAGGTCTCTTTGGTATTTTAGAGTTTGGGTCCTCCTTAAGGTTAAGGCTTTAGGGTTTAGAGTTATATCAAATTCATTTTATGGATTTTTCATTACTGGTCCAGATTGGATCATTATATTCTTTTTCATTAATCTCAATGCATTCAGAGTGGGAAAAGTGGAGGAATAGGCTCATAGGACCATTTTTATCGACGGGACCCAGTTTGGAAAAACAGGGTCTGAAACTTTCCAAGAGAATTTTGAGGCATCAAACAACGTTTTTTGGGTGTAAAAATTTGTCTCTTCTATGACAAACATTTTCTTGTTATTCTAAACACAAAGATCTTTCCAACGACACAAGAATTTTGTCAATTGGAGTCTGTATGCGAAAGTTATTCCACTCGAAAGTTGACCTTCATGTTTTCACCACCATGGTTCAAGAGGATGTCGCGCCAACCCCCATTATTCATGGAAAATGGGCTAGCCACTTGCTTTCAATGTAAAAGACTCTAGAAGAGTCTATATTGTAACTCTGGTAAAGAGTTGAGGTAGTCAAACTTAACCACTAGTAGGCTATCGGGTTGTGTTATAATCAGGCGATTAGGAGGAAGAGGCATTCCATTCTTTTGAGTGCATTTGTTCCATAGTTGAGAAAAAATAATCAAAAGGGATAGGATCTAGAGCACACGTAGAGGATTTATGTACTATAGTAGCCCATGGGCCAGAGGCCATACTTATTTGTACATGAAATGATATTTCTAAACATAAAAAGGGAGCAAAGCAGCCTCACCTTCTAGCCAGGTTTTCTCTCGAAAGGGTTTCAGAGCATATCTTGTGTCTTATGTGCATGTGTGAGCTTTTATTTTTATGTTTGCTATTTTCTGTGTAATTTCCATTCGCATGCAAGCAATAGTTGTAGTAAAATATATAGATCTAAAAATTTAATAAAACTGTAACAGTGTAGAATTTTAGATTTTTAATATAATATTATTAGATTTGTTGTGACGAATTGTCGAGTGTAATATCCACAACGATTTATGAATCAATTAATATTGAAATGAAAGGCATATAATTCAGACAAATGGATTAAATAAAGAATCAAACTAGAAAAGGCATTGTGATATGCTTCTCCATTACCAATATGATTCCCCACTTCTTTTTCAACCCCATTGTAGAGGAATCAGGCTGCAAATAAAATAAAAGAATATATAAGTCAATTGATTGAAAATAAAAACAATGGATGGGCATTCAATGAATAGAGAAATATATTGAACCTTGATTAATTCCATGTCATATTCGAATTGGAAGAGTCACCCTCTGGAGAAAAGGTGATGAATCTTCTTCCATACTCGCTCCTAAAACCCAAAAGTAATCAAAACTTGAAAAGAAAAGAAAAAATCTTCGAACTACGAAATGTATGCAAGTGAGGGCTAAGGATGAAGATCAAGAGGAACCAACATAGTGAGAAATAGGATGTTGTATCTATTGTAGATAAATTTGTAGTTGCAAGGCCTTTTGATGTTGCACTAAGCTAAGAAGTCAAGCTTTCATATGTTTCTAGATCTTCATATGTTCAAGCAACGATATAACGATACTTCTTGAATAATTCAATGAAGGTTTTCCATTCTCCATGAGAGCAATAAGTATCGAAATTGATAAACGCAGGTTCATCCTCTATTATGAGATTTATCTATTCATGCAATGATGCGGGACTTTGAGTCTTTTTGTTTGGGGGTCCCTGAAACTGATTTTGTAAGTCGAACAAATTTTCAAGAGAAACAAAACCTTTGAGTATGGGGTTCCCCTTCTACTTGTCAACTTCTTCTGGCAAAACCTTAGCACATTCATCTTCATCTATTGTCACATCCTTAAACACATCCACATTGGCAATAAAGTCTAGTATCTATTGACTTTCATTGAAAACACAAAAAATAGTTATGTTATCCAAAACAACTAGTTTATAAACAATTTCAATAGAAAATTAATCCCTAAGCAGTGTAAAAATAGCAGTAGCATTAGGTAATGTATCAATAGTGGCATTGTTAATTCTTGGAACTAATTTAATACCAAAAGAATTAAATTCAGAAATCAACTTCCATACCTCCCATCGGTAATTCTTTAGATGTGGTGAAAGATAGTAAATAGTATTGTGTACCTATCTTGTAATGATTTCAGAATCACCAATTACCATTAGAAAATCCACCTTGAGGTCAATGGATTTCTTCAACCAAGGAATCAATTCCTCATACTCTACATTATTGTTAGTGCAATGAAACTCTAATCA
Organism: Pinus taeda; assembly: GCA_000404065.3. NCBI lineage: Eukaryota > Viridiplantae > Streptophyta > Pinopsida > Pinales > Pinaceae > Pinus > Pinus taeda. The sequence goes on along the minus strand of APFE031260265.1, from coordinate 35,640 downwards.
ACAAAAAATTAAAAATTTATTTTTCTAAAGGTCCATCAGGATACAATCGATGCTAGATCCATCCTGAGTCTCAAATGCTTCATAGGTGACAAAGTCCACATATTACTACAATGAGAATCTAAGATAAACATATTTACATCTAAAGTACAAATTTCATTACAATCAGCAAGAGGGCAGGTAAGGAGTTCCAACTACATAACTGATAAAGCTAGCGATTGTATGGTTTCGTAACAACCAATGTGGGATTCTAAGAATCATGTCCTCAATTCTTCCTGAAGAATGTTGATTGGCCCATTAGGTGCTTCCAACTCTGTCTTCATGTAGAGTCATGTATGGCTTACTATTGACTCTGATCTAATTGTTCATTCCCTTATGAGGGAGCCAAAAATGGGACCAATTTGTATTGAAATACCCTCATAGCTTACTAGACTAGTGTTTGCTTAACAATAACCCATATCCTTTAGGGATATCAATAACCATAATATCTATGAACAAGTGAACTCTTAAGTCAGAAGACAATCTCATTAATACATTTTTTCAACTTGTTGGTTACTAAATTTGCCTACATTATATCTACCTTCTTATCCCTTTCCTTCACCTATTTCATGTCTTTGCGAGGTTAATTTGTATCTCGAGCAATGAAGGTATATATATTTGTCATGTCTTTGTGAAATATTAATCGATGAAGTGTAGTCCTAGGGGAGGGTTGCTTATGCGACTTGCTAACTCGGGTTTCTTTCCAGATTCGAAAGGATGATGATCAGTAGGCTACAATTTAGCGTATAGTTATGGATGCGTTCACAGCACTAATCTTGGGATGTTGGCTATAACGATGTTCAACCAATGAGAGCATGTTGGACCAATGCATTTGCTATCTTTGTATTTTGTTTTTTCCTCAAATGATCATTGTGTATTTGTAGGTAGACAACTATCATAATCTCTGGGAAATCGTTGATACTATTCTTGTCATATTGAAATGTATAAGTAAGGTTACAGAGGCAGAAAAGCTAGCTAGGGAGCTAGATGGAGAGAGACACGAGAGTTCTAAATGTAACAACATACTTCTATATTTTCCTTTTGATTAATGCAATCTTGATCTTATGAAGTATTAACTAGTCTTCGATCTTTTGCAACAACCCTGATCGGAGAGTTGGTCCCACTCCCTTGATCAGGGGTTGTTGGATTAGTGGTGTGTGTATATTTATTCATGTTATAATTATTTATTTTTCACTATAATGGTTCATTAATTTTGTGTTGTTGTGAATCTTAATTTACTGTTAGTCTGATTGTTGTCACTGTTATTGCTTTTTGTTACACATTGTTATATTGTTGATTGAATGCTCAATGTTGGGTAGGGAAACTATGGCCTGCATAGACTTTGCACAGTAGCCTTGAAACAATCAGATGAGCCCCGGGTTGAAAATTAATGTGGAAAGGGGTTAATTCTATAATTCATATCTGAACACCAACATTTTGGCGCCATTGTCGGGGAGGTTGTCAAGGCATGAAATTACGTCCAGTATTGACCATAGGACCACTCTCTTGCCCCAGAAAGGGAGTTCCTATAATCAACCAAAAAACAAGAAATTGAAACAACCAAAGCAATCTAATGCTCAGGAACTTACCTCTCGTCTTGGGAAGGGAAGTGTTTACCCTATTTCAAGTCCTCAGCTTAGATTTTGTGGTTCATTTTTCTCGTTCTTTTGTCTACTTGATTTTAAGGGCCATTCTCTCATCTTGGGAAGGGAAGTCTCCACATTGTTCTAAGTCCTAATCTTTAGATTTTTTTGAATGTTTTTCTTTTTCTTCCTGATTGCATGAATAGAGATCCAAATAAAAGGGGCACAGGAAGATCCCCAAGGAGAGGGAAGAAATATTTAGGCAAAGTTACCTATATCCAAGAAATCATTTCAAGAGCTGAGTCAGTGGCATCATCACGAGATGTTGTTAGGTTTAGATCTCATACAATATATCACACGAGATCTGGAGGGCAATCAGTTTCACATATAGAACCTTTCCCAATAAAAAAAGAAAAATTCAAGGAAGAAGAAGTAGGAAGTAGAGGATCATAGGAATTGGCCATTACAAGTTCAAAAGAAGAAGAGGAAAACTTGAGGGAATTCACTCCACTATTTGATCGAGGAAGTGATGTTAGACAAGCTCAACCCCGCATCGTAGAACAACTAGAACCTGTTGATATTCCAAGTGAATATTGGAATATATCATGGCTCATCTAAATTCCATGATCAAATTACCAATTGGATATATTAGAGGTGATGCGCCTATGAATCCTATTAATTTGAAAACATTACCTAATTTCCATGGTCTCCCTTCTAAAGATCCGGACACATTCCTCTTTGAATTCAACATTGTCTGTTGTGGATATGATTATATTTATGATGCTGATAAATTGAAGATATTCCTTGCTACTTTGAAAGGAACAACTCTAAGATGGTTTATGGGTTTAGGGGGAAAATGTATTACAACATGGGATGACATTAAGACAGTTTTCCTTGAAAAATATGAGGACGATTGCAAATCTCGAGATATTAAAGAGGAAATATTTAAGATTGTGCAGAAAGAGGATGAGAACATGGAGGATTTTGTAGAACACTTTAAATACAATCTACAAATATTGAGCCATAGTGATCTACATAAGGGTATCTTAAAGATAATATTTCTCTGGGCACCAAGGGAGGAATCTTTGGAACTCCTGAATGTGGTAGGTAAGGGATATATCCCAAAGGAAGAATTCAACATAATATGTGAGTTGTGCATCAAATGCTCATGCGGCGCTGTGAGGCATAAGAAAGGAGTACGAACTCTCAAGACATCGAGTAGTGGGGTTACAAAAGCAGAAATTGGAAACTTGTTAGATAATTTGAGGACTGGTGTTCTAAGCACATTGTCCTCATAGCTGGATGTTCTATAGGGAAAATAGAAAAAAAATGTGCTGGTAGACCTAGGAGCTACAATTAATGTTATAAATTTTGCATCTATACTCACCTTGGGCCTGCTTAATCTTAAACCAACTCCTACAGTCCTAGAACTGGCAAACTGATCCATTATAAGACCAATAGGGAAGTTGGAATATGTGACTATTTCTATATACTCATGGAAATACCCTGTCAATCCTCTGGTGTTGCATACTCAATCTCCAGCCAGGGGGTATCCTTTGATTCTCGGTAGGCCTTGGCTTGCTACCGCAGATGCTTACATTGGGTGTCGATCGAGAAATATCCAATGGGGAAAATACAAAGAACCTTGTTCTTTACCCACCGGCAAAACCAAGCCCATCAATAAAACTATGGTATACTTTAGCACAAAAAATTCCACACTCGAATGAGCCTGAACTTGGAAATGAAGATATTAGACCAATTCTTACTATTGGTGAAGCTCTCTCTTTTAAGGATGATATGGAAGGTGATGCTATTAGAAAATTTATCAGTAGTCCCAACTTCGTTTATGATCGAACCCACCAGATATTAGAATATGTTATGAGTTGAACCACCCAGGAAACCATTAAACCAAAAATCGAAGTTGAAAATGTTCCTGTTATCGTACCCCATAACATTATTCCTACATAAATAAATCTAGGGAAAATGCTAAATGTTAATCCTAATCTCTCACCTTCCCAGGTTGTACAATTGTTTAAAGTCCTTTGGGATCAGAAGGAAGCCTTTGCTTGGGAATATACAGATATGAAAGGGATCCTTGCTGATCTATGTACCCATCATATATACATAAAATACTAATTCCAACCTGTTAGACAACCACAAAGAAGGACGAATCCTACCTTGAAGAACATTGTCAAAGAAGAATTACAAAAGCTACTAGATGTTGGGTTTATTTATCCAATCTAGGACAGTCAAAGGGTATCCCCACTAGTCATTGTTCCAAAGAAAAATGGAAAGTGGTGAATCTGCGTTGATTACAGGGAATTGAATAAATCAACTCAAAAAGGTCACTTTCCCTTACCTTTTATTGACGAGGCCCTCGACACATTAGCCGGGAAGAAGTTCTTCTCCTTCTTGGACAGATTTAGTCGATATAACAAAATCTAGATAGCTCCTGAGGATCAAGATAAAACTACTTTTACTTGCCCTTGGGGAACTTTTGCATACCGAGTCCTTCCATTTGGCTTCTGTAATGCACTAGCTATCTTTCAATGGGCAATATTGGGAATTTTTTCTGACCTAGCTAATAACAGTGTTGAAATATACATGGATGACTTTACGCCATATGGGGATTCTTTCGAAGAAGGTCTAGAGAACTTAGAGAAAGTACTTAAAAGATGCAAAAAGACACATGTTTCTCTTAGTAAAATAAAATTTCATATGACGATGGAAGAATGAATAGTTTTGGGGCACCTGCTTTCAGATACAGGAATACAAGTTGATCTTGCCAAAGTTGAGGTAATCTTCAATTTTCCTACACCAACGACGGTACATAGATTTATTGGTTATGATCGTTATTATAGATGTTTTATAGAGAAATTTTCTAAAAGCATTTCCAATGTTCCAATTATTACCTAAAGATGTAGAATTTGTGTGGACATATGCATGTGAAGCAGTTTTCTCGGAAATAAAAGAACTAGTTTGTAAAGCTCTAATATTACGTGGTCCTGATTGGAAACACCCATTTCATATCTCTACAGATACTTGTAATACATAAGTAGGGGAAATCTTGGGACAACAGGAGGACAAGAAACTGTATGCGATTTACTATGTCAGCAGGAACTTAACTCCAACAGAACTTAATTATATGGTAACTGAAAAAGAGTTTTTGGTTGTATCCCACTTTCGTGCACACTAATCATTCAACCACAAGGTATATGATGAACAAACCCATAACTCTTGGACGAGTTACAACATGGTTATTATTGATCCAAGAATTTGATATTACCACTGTAGATAAACCAAGAAAAGATAATGTGGTAGCAGATTTCCTGTCTAGGCTGAATACTAATGATGAAGGTACACCTATAGAGGATAGTTTTCTAGATGAACATCTTTTTGCAATTTCTACTCACACCCCGTGGTATGCAGATCTTGCTAAATATCTTGCTACAAGAAAAGTACCTCATCATTTGTCATAGATGGAACGACGAAAAAACATCCATCATAGTGCTCATTACTCATGGATAGAGGGATACCTATTCTATACAGGACCTGATCAGCAAATCTGGCGCTGTGTAGGTGAGGATGACATCTATGACATTCTAAAAGCTTCCCATGATGTTCCTTGCAGAGGGAATTTTGTGGACAAGAGGACAGGTCATAAGGTGTTGCATATGGGATACTATTGGCCCTCTATTTTTTGTGATGCTAGGAAATATGCTCAAGGGCGTGATAGCTATTAAAGAATGGGTCATCCTGGTTGGTTAGATGAGATGTCACTACAACCTCAATTAGTTCTTGAGCCCTTTGAGAAATGGGATATCGATTTTGTTGGGTTGTTCAAGCCTCCTTCACATTAGAAAGTTCATATTATTGTCTGCATAGACTACGTGACAAAATGGGTAGAAACAAAAGTTGTTGTGAAGGATACTGAACAGGTTGTATCAGAATTTTTATTTGAATAAATCCTCGTACAGTAGGGAGCTCCTAGAGAGATAGTTTCAGACAGAGGGGCAAAGTTCACATCACATCTGATAGGAGCACTCATGAAAAAGTATGGAATCAAGCATAGGGTGACTTCTCCATATCATCCCCATGGGAATGGTCAAGTCGATAAAACAAATAAGGTACTAGAGAATATCCTCACAAAGACTGTAGCGAAACATCACCAAACTTGGGTTGAAAAGCCTCCTAAAGCAATTTGGGTGTATAGAATGACATGGCGGAATATAACATCATTTTCACCATATGAAATTGTATATGGGAAATCTCCTTTGCTTTCAGCGGAATTCAAAATTAAGATGTTCAGGACAACTCATGAAGTAGGTTTGGGTATTTTTGTAGCCCTAAAACACCGACTGGAATAGCTAAATGAGTTAGATGAAATTCATTTGACAGTTGTACAAAATACTACTCCAATTCAGTAGCAACAAACTAAGTGGCATGACAAATTCATCAAGAAAAAGGTGTTTCAAAAAGGAGATTGGGCGTTACTCTATGACTATCGGCTTAAGGACTTTAAAAGAAAGCTCTGCTCTAGATGGATGGGACCGTATGAAGTTGACACAGTGTTCGATAATGGAACTATTAAACTTGTCACAATCAATGAGGCATATACTCCTTTGTTTGTAAACGAACATCACCTTAGATTTTATCACTGTCCAAATTCTAGGGACTCCTTTATTAAGAATTTCTCTGATAATTCTGGTTTTGAAATTTTTTGTGCAGAGAACTTTTCCTCTACACCTCTTACTTAATAATAATAATAACTATATATATATATATAATAATAAAATGTTGTTGCTACTCTATCAATACTCCTTTTCTTGCAAGTGTTGTTACTGCATTGGTGTTGATACTTCATCGATGTTGTTACTTCACTGGTGTTGTTACTCCACCAGTGTTGTTACTCCGTCGGTGTTGTTACTCCGTCGATGTTGTTACTTCGACAGTGTTGTTACTCCACCGATGTTTCTACTTCACTGGTGTTGATGCTCCTCTGATGCTATTACTCTGCCGATGATATTACTATGTCGATGATGTTACTCCACCGATGTTGTTACTCCATTGATGTTGTTACTCCGCTAATGTTATTACTCTGTCGGTGTTTTTACTCTGCCAATGTTACTCCGTTAGTGTTGTTACTCCGCCGATGTTACTCCACTAGTGTTGTTACTCCACCCATGTTGATACTTCACCAAGTTAAGTTGCCAAGTACGTCCCCGACTGACTCCGTGGATTTGATTGGTATTTCACTTCTAACATGACCAACCATGGCCGAGGATGGTCATACCTTAGTTGGGGGGAGGTATCACATTTAATATAAAAGGTATTGTATTTAATAGCAATGTTGTCTTGTCATCATTGTTATTAAACCTCGTGTCAACTCGTACATCCCACGATTATTACCACTGTAATCATTATCAATCCATAACCCCCACCAAACCCTGCACACTTATGCATGCACATTGAAACTTGAATCATGTACAATGACATTAATTTGCGGTCTTTTCCAACGTGTCAGATTTAATTACCATAATTATCATGAATTTACCATCGTTTTTCCCATAATCCTTGTCTAGATTTCCTTGTTACCTTATTGCTTGTTATCCCTATCACTGCAAACTTTACCAGCTAACAAACCCCCCTCAATGGTTTGCTACTAATTTGAGTGATTCTACAGAGTAACTGACGGAATGGGTGGCAAGATATTAGGCATGAGTCGGAAGATACAGTACAGGTTCAACGTCACCCGAATGTATGACATATTTTTCAGGATGTCAGATGGCACATCTACTTTGAGAGGTTGCATGGGTTCAATGAAGGCATAATAGTCGAATTTGCATTGAATTTGGAAGGGAATTATTCCAAAGTCCATAGGCTGGACATTCTTGTAACATAAGAGATTATCTCAATTGTTAGTGGATTACCACAAGGAGGGCATAAATGGTTTGCCCGGAAAACGCCCTTGCCAAAATATCTGGAATTGTTCTTGCAGGCAGGAAAAATCGTGGTTCAGAAGGGGAGAGCATATGACCGAAAATCATTGACACATCCTTGGGCCGAGGTTGCATACTTCGTCATGCGATACATTACCTTTGAAGGATGTCCTTCTACTCTATTTAAATATCATTTTAAGCTTCTAGCATGTCTTCCATTCCATCAATTGCATTCTCTAGATATTCCATTTTTCCTGTGGAACAATCTTCAATTAATGGCACGGTCTGCGCGTCGATCGTGCCAAGTATTGGCAGTCCTCACAAACCATGGACTTGTCAAATTGTTGGTGGTGCATGCCCTGTTACAGACCCCTGTAATTTGCCACAATTTGTTTAACTAGCAGAAAAGGAGCTCGCAACTATGATTCCAACAAGGGTTGAGGAAGAATTGTTGGAAGAGGAAGGAGCCGCAGTTGATGTTGCTTCACAAGAACCAACTTCAATGGCCAAACAATTGGGGTAAATGGGGGAACAGGTGAGGAAAGAAGAAAAGGAAGGAAGGGAGGAGGAAATGAAAGAACAACTAGCCAATATGGGGGATAGAGATGGAATTGGAGAACTGAGACAAAAGACGTTGAAATAATTGAAATTGAAGAGGTTACTCCTCGTTCTCCACTCCCCGCTTCCCTGCCAAAAGGGGCAAGGAAATTCTGCTCTCCTACCTACACAGTAAGAGAAAGAAACTCTCATCTGGTATTAAAGTTTGTAGGAGCACTTGCAGGAGAAAGCACCACTATTGGCACTGATCCATAAGAACGAATGTCAATTGTTGAGCCAATGGGAGAGGAAGACACCATTGACACTGTTACATAAGAACCAATATCAATTGGTGAGAAAATTGCAGAAATTGTTTTCGACATTGTTACACACAAACCAGTGTCGACTGATGACCATATTGAAGAAATTATTGTCGACACTATTACACAAGAAACAATGTCAACTAGTGAGCGAATTTAAGAAAGGGGTATTGTTGACACTGCTCCGCGAGAACCAGTGTCAACCCCCGTGTAGTTAGAAAGAGACGTGGATGTTGGCACTGACCCGCAAGGGTCAGAATCGATTCTTGAGCATGTGGAAGGAGAAAATGGGGCAACGTAATAGCCACAAGAAGAAAATGTTGATGATACTACCCTTCAAGAACCTACAGTGGCTCCTGAGCCATTTGGAGGAAATGTGGAGGTATCATGAATAGTAGAAGAAGGCACTAAATCTGCTCCTCAAGTTGTTGAATAAGTGGAAGAAATAAGGGTGAAATAGGAACTGACTGATGAGTTCATTGATTTCAATATGCCAAACCCAACACCGAATGTGAGACAGATGGAGGAGGTCGTTATTAAATAGGAATTCTTTAAAAATGTGCAAAAAGGAAGGCCCCTCTCCAGGACAAGTATTATGCTGTAGAGATGGGTGAGAAGGAAAAAGAGGAACATCGGTCAAGCTACCACGACTCCTAGAGCTGAAATAACTTCGACAGTAGTACATATTTAAGAAAGGTCAATGATCTTGATAGTTGCACAAACCGAGTCATTTTTGCATTGGATTGAGTCTTGGGAGTTTCTGTTGACCGCAGAAATTTAGAAATGGAGAACCACTTGTTCTCATCTTCAACAGGGATCTATCTCTTTGGAAGATCACCAGAAAGAAGTGAAAGGAATTCAAAACAAGCAGCAAAAGTGGTGGCTGATCATGTCACCCAGATAGAAAAATCTAAGAAGAAACAAGAAAAACAAAATAAAAATATTGAAGAATTAAGGGGCAAGTTCGACTACTTAAGGGTGACGAGGATGAATTTTTCGCCTTAACGCAGCAGGTAATGGAGTGTTTACTCTTGATAATTTCTATGCTTTGTTTCTTCACGGGAAATATTTATTTATGTGTCTAGAAAGTACCCACCAGGAAATTAGCCACAATGTAGAAGACCCTATGCAATTCATGCGAATCCTGAGAGCTCACAATCTACTAAACTAACACTTGATGTGCTAACTTTATATGCATAATTACATCCTAAAGAATGATAAATTGTTCAATCCAGTACCATATGTGGGAGACATTCGTTGAGAGAATTTACTTTCATCATGATTAATTAGGTTAAATGGAAGAAAGCCTTCGAGACATTCGAAGAGAATCAAGCAAATCGACCACTTGTGATCAAAATGGAACATTGTCAATCAATGGATATTTATAACATAAATCAAACATTTCTGCAGCTAGAAGGATGAAAGGACCAGATGTTGACAACACAGAAATGGTGTGTTGACATGTGTATGAGGTAGATCCTTACTTGTCAGGAGGAAGCCCAGGACACCTGTCAAAAACGATGGATGTTATCATCATCATCAGTGCGGGTGCATGAACCTTTTGGGACCCCTAATTTTTCTCGGGCTTTGGAGTGAATCCCTTGATATATCACGTGCATCTAACACTGTGGAACCCGATGGATAGGTTTGATTTAAGTTTCCCATTATTTGGTTGCCTTCTGAGCAGTACACACCAACCTATGTGACGACAGAAGACTGGTGGAAGGACATCATTTGTACCAGTGGTTTCAAAATTCCTGGGATGGATATGGATGCAAGATACAACCTTGAATAGCTTCATGCGAACCACAGTGGTTCCAACCTAGACCTGCGCAGAAAGCAAGTTGCATGAGAACATGTAGAAAAGTCATTTGGGGGGAGATGTTGGTTGCTAAATTTTCCTACTTTTTATCCACCTTTTTATACCTCTCCTTCACCTATTTCATGTCTTTTCGAGGTTAATTTGTATCTCTAGCAACAAGGGTATATCTATGTCTCATGTCTTTGTGAAATATTAATCGATGAAGCATAGTCCTAGGGGAGCGTTGCTTATGCGACTTTCTAACTCAGGTTACTTTGCAGATTCGCAAGGATGATGATCAACAGGATACAATTCAACGTATGGTTATTGATGAGTTGGCAACACTAATCTTAGGATGCTATCTGTAACGATGCTCAACCGATGAGAACCTGTTGGACCAATGCATTTTATATCTTTGTATTTTGTTTCTGCCTCAAACACTTTTTGTGTATTTGTAGGTAGACAACTGCCATAATCTATGGGAAATCGTTGATACTATTCTTGTCATATTGAAATGTATAAGTAAGGCTACAGAGGCAGAAAATATAGCTAGGGAGCTAGAGGGAGAGAGACACGAGAGTTCCAAATGTAACAACAGAGTTATGTATTTTCCTTTTGATTAATGTAATCTTGATCTTTTGAACTAATAACTAGTCTTCGATCTTTTTCCACAACCCCGATCAGAGAGTTGGGCCCACTCTCCTGATCAGGCGTTGTTGGATTAGTGGTGTGCGTAGATTTATTTCTATTATTATTATTTCTTTATCGTTGTAATGGGTCATTAAGTTTGTGTTGTTGTGAATCTTAATTTACTGTTACTCTCACTGATGTAATTGTTATTGCTTGTTGTTACACATTGTTATATTGTTGATTGAATGCTCAATGCTAGGTAGGGAAACTGTGGCCTGCATACTTTGCACAGTAGCCTTGAAACAATCAGACGAGCCCCAAGTTGACAATTAATGTGGAAAAGGGTGAATTCTATAGTTCATATATGAACTCCAACACAACTCTCCAACACATTTAACTTGTCATTTGTCAAGTTGAATGATTTTTGTGTTTGTCTTTTCCAATTCAATATTAAGCTTGTTGCAAACCGATAAAGGCATGAAGTTGGTGGAAGCATCATAATCAACAATATAACTATGCATATTATAATTAAAGATCTCAAAAGTCAATAGGAAATCAGGAGTTGAAGACCAAGAATTAGCATTTGCAGCATTGACAATGGATTCAAGATTTATCGATCATTTAGACTGGCCAATAGATGTATCCATTGAAGAAATAATATCTTTACTAGTGGAAGTCATGGGAGAAAAGGTATTGATGATCAATTCCCTCTTCTTGGGAAACTTGCCTAATTCATAGAGCGATATATTTTCCCGAGTCTTCTTGATATCTTCAATAATGTTGTATCCAATATTAGAAGATACAGTATCCTCCTTATATGGTTGAATATAATTTTGAGAAGGCTTGATAACAACTTCAAGACAACAACTTTGAGAGTGTTATAATTACTTCTAGGGTTTTCTGACATATTCTTCCAGGAATACCCGATTGAAGATTTAGAAATTAAAGGTTGGGCAAGGTTATTCAGGGGAAAAATCCTTCTTAACAATGTCTTTTTCTTGTCTTCTAAGCTGGGTTCAACTATCAGTCCTTTACTCCTCAAATTATAAGTTTTTGGAGGTTTAGGAGGAGTTTCCCCAACTAGGGCTTCTTGAATAGACTGGACCTCACCATCTCTAACAACTTCAAATGTTATCATAAATGAATTAGAATTGTCTTGAGAAGAAGAGGCTTCTTCTTCTTCATATTCCGCTTGCTTGTCTTCACCTCCAGTTATCTAATCATCAAGCACTTTATTCACCATAAATTTCATATTATGTACCCATTATGGGCACATCTTCTCTAAATGAGAATCTTGGTGGAAAGTGCAACAGTTGTCTCGTACATCTAGCTATGATGGTTTATTTATGGAAGATAAGGAGACCTTTCACCTTCCATGACATTTCATCTACCTTTAATGACTTTTCACTTTCCATATGACTCTTCCTATTATAGGGCTAATGTGTTCTCAACAAAATACAATTTACATTAATATTAAGAAAATAAAACATTTCCAATCAACCAATCTTGTAATAGAGGGATATGGAACATTAATTTGTAACTATTAGACCAAGTATGCTTGCCATAGCTTGTACTCCACCGCAAGAGTTAGGACCTTGTGTTGCAACTCATCCACATGCCTATGTATGCACTCTACTTGTTGGCTTAGGGGGGCCTAACCCGGGTTCAGAGTTAGTTGCGCCAACCAACAAAGCCCTACACTACACATGTTTAGGTTTTCTAGGATATCTTCCCTGATCCCTCTAAGAAGGACTAACTTGAGTGATTCAGGATCAAGGCTGCAGCTAGCCCTTTTGTAACCTTCCTCATAATCTTCCAAGGATTAATCATGTCCCAAGGTCATTCTAAAGACTTCCTTTTTGGTGTCCTTGGACCTACAGTAGTCCCTATACTTTTCATTGAAGGATTGATGCATTTGAGCCCAAGTAGTGATGTTGTCCCCAAGTAAACCCATGAACCAGCGCAAGGTTGCATCCTTAAGGGTGGTTGGGAAAAACTTCAACTTCTAGTCATTAGAGGTATAATCATAAGTTCTGCAAATGACAACAAACTCAAACAAAAAGGTATCAGGGTATTCTGAGGTTAATCCATGGAAGTGAGGAAGGGAAGAGGGGCTTATGTTTTTCGTCCTAGCATCTCCATTAGTCTCTCTAACGGGAAAAGCATGCTCATTTTTTTTCAGTCCTATTTTTGTTTTCAGCCATGTTGTAAGTGTGTGGAATGGTTTCTTCTTCTTCTTCCCCAACAGGCACTTCAAAGATCTATGGTTGTTCACCTAATGGGTCCTATAGTTCCCCTGTAGTCATAGAGGGAAGCTGACATCGCCGAAGAAGAGGGAAGGTTGACTACTTGATGGTGTGGGGGTATTTAGCAAGAATTTGCCTAAATTTTCTCTACTTCTATGAGACATGAAAGTAATTTTTTTCCTTTTATGTGTGCTTTTAGAATTAATTGCAAAACATAAAGGAAAGAAAAATAGCATCTACCTACTAAATGAAAATTAGAAAGAAAAGCAGAAATTACATCTACCTAGACACCTCCCCGACAACGGCGCCAAAAAGTGATGGGCATCACTATTGCAACAAGGATGTTGTAATTCCTAGGGCTACCAACTTTACTTTATCAACCCAGGGTTTTGTACAAACTATGTTGCATCTGATGTGTATATAGCACTGTCACTTCTCAACTAGGGTGTTAGACCACTAGGGTTCCATACCGGTCTTCTATTGACTAAAAGGAGTTTGACTACTGACAGTGAATGTAAATCTAGTTCTAATTCAAGAAATTAAATGCTTACCTATTTAGGAAATGAAATTTACTGAATGGTAAATTCTATGAAATTCCATAAATCATCTAGCTAGGAAATGACACAAATTACTTACAAAAAAGAACTATGCTAACCTTGCAATTTATCCTCTAGCTATTAGGACTATTTGGAAATGGAAAGTTGTTCTATCACTCTAGCACTCATACATACATGCACTAGCTATCTCATTTTACATTTGCAGAAAAAGAATCTTTTAATTGCTAAATTCAGAAATGTAAATGCTATGATATTGTGTCTAATCTTGCAGAGGGAGAAGGCATGGGAGATCTGATCTTAGGTGCCGCTGATGGGCATGGAATCCAATATGAGGACCTAACCTATTCTTACACTACCATCTTTTGTCAAAACAGGGTCAAACAGGATGCTACAAGAGATCCTATAGCTGCTACAGGAAGTTAGCTGAAGGGCTTATGGGGGAAAGAAAAGTGAGGTGAGGTGGTGGAGATATGTATGATGGTGATATAAGGTGTAGGGAAGGTGAAAATTACCTAAGACTAAGCCCAACACTCCAAGGAGGTTGGATTTGCGTAAGGTGGCTTGCTCATGGTGGCTGCAAAACAAGGTTCAGACTATGGGCTAGTATGCCTTGGTAGAAGGTGGAGTGGACCTAGGTGAATTTGGTTAGATGAGTTCCTCCATGCAGATCAATAATCCCTGCAACAAAACCTGTTTATCTTTTCATTTATGCATCACTACATGTCAACATGGAAAAACAGGAATTTAAGTTGAGAAAGTTGATCTTTCTATTGTTAAGGACTAGATCTATGAAATGGACTACCTTTTAAGCTACATAAAATTTAAGATAACAACGACAAACACTTCCAAGAAATCATAAACATGGATCTAGCTAAGAATGAACCCTAAGTTATGCAATGACCAAAAGACAAACTCTATTTTTAGGGTTGTGAGAGTGGGGCCCTCTAATCATGATCCCATGAGGGAGATGAGATAGAGGCCACTGTCACAATATTTTTTGAATCACTTTCCTTCACTACTACACCACTAATCTACCTCTTCAAACTAATGGAAAATAGGTTAAGCAATAATTCAAATACTTGTTAAGCTAAACAAAACATAAATAAACTTCAACAACTAACTATCATTTTAATCTAAGAATACAGATAAAAAAAGAGGAACTTATGCTGCTAGGGTTGGGCCCTAACCCAAGAGCTTCAGCCCTTTGAGTCAACTCAGTGCTAGATCAAGGTAGAATTTCTCATTATCATCAAAATGTCAAATACAAAATAAAAATGGTAGTCACAAAGTTTTTGCTCAAAATGGCCTCTTGGCTACAACAAAAAATCAAATCTGAATGATTCCCTTTACTCTCTTATTTACACAAATGGAGCTCCCAACAGCCCCCTAGAAAATAGGGAGACTTGGCTCCCAACTCGAGAATGACTCTTTCTTAACTCTCACCGACTTGGTTGCCAATGGACTTGATTTGCTTGGCTGCTAGTAACTCTGAGTTGATGAGATATGGTGGAGGAATCTTCGAATGATTTGAGGAGTTAAGGAGGGAGACCAATCTCCTAAAATCTCTCTTTCTTTCCCACTTCGAGTTCCTACACTTACGTTAACCTAAAACTGCTCCATTTAATACATATTAGGCCACATAACATAGTAACTCAACTTCACCCTTCTCACTAAATAAAATATAACAAAATATGTAAAAAAAAATGTGTCAAAAGTCAATTTTAATAATCTGGAGAGTAGCATTGTGACCCATATAGTTTACCTATTGATGAGCCTCATCACTCGTCATTAAAGTACCTCACTATTGAGAGGTCAATTGTATTTAAATTGACATTATAGGAATATATGCATCATCAAATCTATTTTTAGGTGCACATTAATTAAGTTGAAGCTCTTAGTTGACTTAGGACCTTAGTTGTTTTAGCCTATATGATCTTCAAAATTCTATCTTCTTGCAAATTTGAAATAAAAATGTCCAAAAAACTAATTTCTAGCATAAATACAAGAGGTCATATTTACATTTGTTCAACTACCTACCCACCATTTTTAGAAACAAAGGAGAGGAACATGAACAATAGGGGGAGAAAAGAGAGGGTCGATATAAGTGCATTTTTGTTAGCAATTATAAGCAAGCTACAATCTAAGGTCCAACATTAGGGTGGAAGCAAAGGTGCTTCCCTCGACATTTAATTTTTGTGTATTTTCTTCATATATGTATTTCTTTAGAACGTCTCAATGACTACCACTTCTATAATCGTAGAAACCCTTTAGACATCTAAGTGTGGAGCCATTAAAGGCTTTGAAGATCTAGCGTTTCATACAAACTAAATTTAAATTGTTTTGAACAACATACCTTCTTCAAAAAATCATGCTTATATGAAGCGAGGGTAATTGGTAAACGATTTGGGTTAACTTTGGTTGTACATAAATGTCTATCAATGAATAAATCCTTCTTAGAGCATACCTGAAGTTGTCTTTCTCTATGAATATTATTTTTCTTTCCCATCCACTTTTATTAGTTTACAAGCATGTTTCAGTATTCTTTTTGCATGTTCAATTATTGTACTTATTCAAGACTTATTTACTAATTATGATTAATTTCCATATACTTATAGTTCATGGGGTTTATGAATATATTCACAAATTTAATTATTCATTTTAAACTTTGGTTTGGTTCTACACATAGAATCTATGTTTGCATCTTATTTTATATTCAAACTATCGTTATGTATTTTCCATCTTATTTTGTTAAAAAGAAATTAAAACTTATTTGAATTAATTGATAATTATTATGATATTTCATGCATTTTTAGTTTATTTATGCGCTAAAATTTCAAGGTTAGGATAGTAATTTAATTAAACAATGCAAGGCAAATAATTATTGATTTAATGTACACAATAAAATTTATTCACACACAAAACTATATGATTAGTACCCTTCAAGGGAAGGACTTTGTTGACCTATCTAATTAATTAATCTAATCACGTAGTTACTAAGTTTAGGGATTAAAATTTAACCTAGGTTTCCATGTTTGTTTTTACACTTGAGGACCCTTCAAGGGTGTTTTAAATGTTGTTATTGATTCTCATTTTGAGCAATTCCCCCTGATTCAAAGATGGTATCCAATATAAAGCAAGTAATGTAAACTTGGTGCACTTCACCCCAAGGTAATCAAACTAATGGCTTGCAAAACATTCTAGATTAATGAAAACATATTAGAAAAATGTAACCAATTGATTTGGTTAATGCTTAAGGATTGGGATCATCTTGTTGGCTTAAACTAATTCAAAATAAATATATCACCTTAAAAAATAATATAAAATTATTATCTACACATTGACTTAAACTTCATATATTTATTTAGTCTATAACTTTACTTTGCCATGCTTTGAACGTAGTGGTAATAAATTACATATTACATTCAAATTAATAAATCAACTAAAACATTAAATGATAATGTTTCAAACCAAAAATAATATAATTCCCATCATTTATAAATTGTGCACCCATAGTGTCACCTCCACTTCCACCTACATCCAATAAAATGCATAGTTTCAACTCACATTGCCACTCATAGTTATAATTGGGGATTGAGAGTGAAACTTCACATTTTATTATGGGTGAGGTTGGGGGCTAAACCTATGCATTGTCATGGATGATGGTGGGCGGAAAAATTATGTATTTGATTGTGGATGGACTCTAAGTGGTGAAATTGTGTATTTCTTTATGGGTAGGGGTGGGAAGTGAAATTGTGCACTTTTATTCACTATGGGTGGAGGGTAAAGTTGTACTTTTTAGTGGTGAAACAAATGCATAGTTTTATCCCCAACCCCCACCACTGTGAAATGCATAATTTCTCCCTTCACCCCATACACAATAAAATATACAATTTCACCCTCCATACCATCCATAGTTTCAAATGTATAATTTCTCGCACTATCTCCACCTATAGTTTCACCTTGGGTGGGGGCTAAAACTATGCATTTTAAAACACAACGTTTCATCCCCACCCCATGTTCATCTTATGTAATTGTGTATTATGGTGGATGAGGTAATGGAACTATGCATTTTAATATGAATGGTTTTAAATGCACAATATCACCACACATCCTCATTCTCAGTGGATTTGATTATATATCATTAAAATGGAAAATAAAACATGTATTTCAAAATGTACAATTTCATGTATTATTGCCAACTCATTTAATAGAGTAAAAGTGAAAATATACATTTTAAAATATAGAGTGTTATTTCCAACCTTTAACTCTCCACCCAAAACTCATCATTTTTAATTCTATATTCATAAAAATCATTCTGAAATATTATCTAATTTCTAATTAAATACATAAAGATATCACCTTTAATTTATAATAATATACATATTTTTAACAATA
>APFE031260265.1:3714-15736 GCA_000404065.3 Pinus taeda | reverse complement strand
TTAGATCACAAAGATTTTTTTTTCACACTTGGTTCCTCTGGTTCATATGTTTTGCATTAATTTTGATGAAAATGTGCTCACAAGGTGGTACTTTTAAGTCATTTCGTGATGTGAAGGTCACCAATTGGAAACTTCGCGGGCAAAAATCCAGTCATGTTAACGGTTGGTGTTCTAACCATGTTAAGGGCTAGTGTTACCCAGACCACGTTTGATCATTTTGATGGCTTAGATGCCCCTAGGTAGTGGCTTCTCAAGCCAAAGGTGAAGCTAGATAAATATCTAATGAGATGAACTCAAACCACTTGGCAAAGAAGCGATGTCTCCCATGGGCTATCTTTACCCTCGTGAATGCTAAAATCATTTATTTCATATATATATATATATATATAAGCATAGTCTAACTTATAGACAAAAGGGTCTTCTTCACTAAAATCCCGAAAATACAATTTCAATCAAATTTGTGGGTTTTTGTTGTTTAAAATACATTTTGAATACAATACGATACCATGAAAACCCCTGAAGACACTCAAATTCTACAGTTTGAACAACTTAAATTGGAGTTTCTAAAAATATCTACCAAATTTTCGTTACTAAAACTAAAAGCTAAAAAAGGAATTATATATATATATCACATTTTTATATTTTTTTAATGTGAAATAAATAAAATTCTATAATCACTAAATTGGATCTCAGAGGTATGGAAGCCTCTCATTTCTGATTAAATTAATATCTACCCCTGTGCTAGGGGTTTCTTTATAGTAGATTTTGAAAATCCTGAAAGCAGACAATGTATTCTAGATTCCGGCCCTTGCTTTTGGGAAAAATTAGGCCTATTCATGAAGCCATGGAACCCATCATTCGATCCCTCTACAACAGTCATAACCTCAGCACCAGTTTGGGTGAGATTGCCAAGCCTACCCTTGCATCTTTGGAATCTCTCCTCGCTAAAAGCCATTGGAAATGTGATTGGGAAATTTTACTGCAGGTGCCCAGAAACAGAGGAATATGCCAGAACCACCTATACACGCCTTTGTGTGGAAATGGACTTCAGCGCAGGATTCCTAGCTGAAATAAACCTAACAAGTAAAGACTATGTGTGGAACCAGAAACTCGATTATGAAAGTGTCCTCTTCAGATGTCAATCCTGCTTTGAGAAAGGCCATCTAGCTAAAAATTGCCCAAAAGCCTCCCAGAAAAATTCTACTAGAAAAAACCACCACAGATCTACATGGTGGGAAGGAGCACAAAAAGAACACTACATTGTCATCAAAGAAGAATACTCTAGAGAAAACTTTGAATCACAAGAAATCGGGCAAGAAAGAGACAACTCTCAAGACAAGCAAGGAGAAAGCCCCGCCCAACAGATCAACGGCTATGAGGATTCGAATACCGCAAAAAAAAAATCTTCATTTAACAGCAAAGCAGATCTCCTACACCAAACTTCTTCTCCGACTATCTTCAAAAGGATGAACACAATAGATTACGAAGCTAAGACACCAATGTCCCAAGAACCAGAAGAGATGAAAGAGATGCAAGATAAAGGAAGTTGGAAGACCGTAGAGAAGAAAAAGAAAGCTACAGCACCAATCTGGCCAAGAAAGACGAGGAGCCAGATAATTAAAAACTAAGAAAATTGTAGGTCTGATAGACCAATTTGGTCTCAATGGACGTTAACCACCACCACCATCATCATCATCAATATTTAAACTTAAATATAAGTTAATTAAATTTAATATTTAAAATATAATAACAATACTTGGTGAAAATGAAAATCTTTACTATTAATTCTTATAACAAAAATAAATATTTTTAACTATTTATTTTCCTCCATTACATAAAATGAATATATCTATTTCAATAAAATCAATTCAATATAAGTTCCTTTACAGTATTAAGTCTAATAAAAATATTAAAGTTCCAAAAAAACCCAATTTTCTCTTTATTGAAAATTTTTGGCTCCTCTATTTTATTTATGTCAAATCAATACACTTATTTCCTTCCTCTTATATAATTTCAATATAATCATTTTAATAAAATCAAGTTCATATGAGTGACTCCCTCAAGTCAACATGAGTAACTCACAACCATTAGTATAGTCTAATAAAAACATTAAAGTTGGAGAAAAATACAAATTTTCACTTTACCTAAGAAAAATCCCCCAAAATTTTTGGTAATGCAGAAAAATCCTACTTTTCTTGCGTCTTCGAACTACTCCAAATCACATAGTTTTTTGCCACGCTTGCCACAAAATCGTGCTGGAATTTCTCACCATCACCAATGCTCATTACTCAAGTTCAATTCCACCATTAACATATATGCTATACTCCAATGCACTCCAAATGCGTGTTTTTCCCATCTCATGCAAATATACTCTTACATGCCTTCACACATGCATCTAGCTTGGCACGTACAATGCTTACATCAACAATTCGAACCTCGCCTTCTAGCACATTCAAGTCGAGATCAAAACCATTTTCATTCTCCAGTTTCAAATACAATGTTGTTGAAGTTTCTTCGAAGGATAAACTTACAAATTCCACCTTCTCCAAATCAGCATTAAGTTTGTAAGGCGCAAGAATCTCTCCCTCATAAGGTAGAGAGAGAGTTAATTGTCTTCTACGTCATTCTATATGCAGCCTTTGACAATCTTTTGCAAATGAAATTCATGATTAGACATGCGTTGAATCCTCTTCACAGGATCCTACTACAATATGTACAAAATACTTCACCAGGTTCGCTTCATTCAAATTGTTTAATCCTTGTACTGGATTTCTTTTAAAAATTATAGATTAATCAAGAAATCTATCATCAGTTTCAAACTCCACACATATATTGAAACTCTTCAAGTTTAACGTCACATAGACTCTAAATTTCTATTAATTCTAAATTTTACAGGAAGACTAGAATCCTTATATATTCAAACAAAGGTAATTCATGAACATAATTACATGAAATCCTATTTCATTTCACAAATGTGTATATAAAATTCTACTCAGAAATATGTGTTCCTCTCTATAGTTTGATTTCACATTCATTTGGCCATCATCTTTTCCTCACACTTACTCTATTTTTTATTGTCCATAAGATTACAATAGATATCATTTGGAAACTTCGCAAAATTTTTCAGATTTTAAAATCACTCCATAAATCATATTTTCCTAACTCCTAAAATCACTCAATCTATCCTTATAATCACTCCATAAATCACCCTTAACTTTCTTGTGCTTTTTATGATAATTAAAGAAACTAAAATTATTTATAATAAGGAATTATAATTCCTTCTCCATGTCAAACCCCCTTTGAAGCTTCGTCTCCAAAAGGATTTGATAGCTTTGGGAGTGAGAATGCTCCTGATTCCAAAAGTAGAAAAATTTATGACCTCCTAGACATAAGCCTTTGAAGTAACAATCCTCATGGATCCCACATCTTGTTTTGCAGTTTTCCATGCATTTTGACTTCAGAATATTTCAGATTCAACTGGATGTTATTGTTGATGTTGCTTCCTTCACTGTATCTTCTTTTGGGATTCATCTTCATAAGTTCCCATAGCTCATTTATTTCAATATCCAAGTCATCCATTTGTGGTTGGATCTTCTCTTGCATAAGATTATCATAAATCTTATCCCGCTCTGCTTCGACATACATCTTCCAACAAATTCTTAAAAAATTTATATGCCTTCTCTAGTGTTGCTCTACAACAGATTCATAGTTGTCTTCTTCAAAATTCTCCATTTTAATTTCATATTTCATCTCAAAAATACTTTGTTGCATTTCCTCTTCATTGATGGCACTATTGTATTTCACTTTGAGTTTCTCCTCAAAATCAGCCAAGCTTGCAAATTGTATGTAGTCCTCACTACATGTATCCTTTTTCATCCATTCCTCTAATAACCTTATTTCTTCCTTAAAATATCTAAACATTTTCTTTGAATGTTGTACTTGAGACTCGATTTCATCTTAAGTGTATGCTTCCTCTACATCTTCAACATGTTCTTCCTCTTCTTCAATAATTGGTTGATTAGAAGGATTGATGAATCCTATCTGCTTTCTTTTGATAGGTAGATCCTCATCAACTTTCACAATGTAGTCAACTATCATGTGTAGTATTTTATTATAACACTTGTACCCTTTGCTTCTCTAGAGTACCCTAAGAATATTCCTTTGTCTACCCTAACATCAAACTTTCCCAATTTCTCATCATTATTTTTAATATAACACTTAATGTTGAACACTTCCAATTGTTTATTGGTGTTGGTTTTCCATGCCATAACTTATAGGTTGTCTTGTAATAATTAGGTTTGAGATGTGCTTTGTTTAGTATGTGAATTGTTGTGTGAATAGATTCAACTCAATATGTCTGAGGTATGTTTCTTTCATGCATCATAGCTCTAGCCATTTGTTGTACTGACCAGTTCTTCCTTTAAACAACTCCATTTTGTTGGGAGTGTATGCAATAGTATATTGTCTCCTTATTCTATGTTCATAACAAAAATCTACAAATTCATTTCATGTGAAATCTCCTCCTCTCTCTAATCATATGTGCTTTAACTCATAGCCTGTTTGGTTCTTTGCTAATGCTTTGAATAACTTGAATTTCTCAATGCTTGTTATCTATATATCAAGAAGGATACATGTGTTAGCCTGGAAAATTAGTCAATCACTAACATGAAGTAATACTCACCTCCAAGTTATTTTGTTATAAAAGGTCCGCATAGGTCCATATGTACTAGCTAAAAAGGTTTGCTAGCTGATAGTTGATCTTTAATCTTAAAAGAAACATGAACTTGTTTCTCCATTTGACATGAATTGCAGA
The DNA here is from genome assembly GCA_000404065.3 of Pinus taeda. NCBI lineage: Eukaryota > Viridiplantae > Streptophyta > Pinopsida > Pinales > Pinaceae > Pinus > Pinus taeda. Next base: position 10,923 of record APFE031260265.1, on the reverse strand, counting down.
TACGATTTTATGGCTTTGTGATTTTGGGCAATTCTCTTATAGTTCTCTTTTTGTTGAGTCTAATGATATGGTTGAGGTTTAAATGCCCTATTCTTCTATGCCATAGCCAACACTCATCTTGTTTCCCCGAATGACATTCTTTACTATATTCCTTCAAAACATATACAATGATTTCTATTCAGATTCCATTGGCTAGTGTCTTTCATGTTTTAGCTGTAGCCAACACTCATCTTGTTTCCCCGAATGACATTCTTTACTATATTCCTTCAAAACATATACAATGATTTCTATTCAGATTCCATTGGCTAGTATCTTTCATGTTTTAGCTGACTCTATTTCACATTCCTGAGCCTTAAAGATGACATCATATCCTCTGCTGCACATCTGGTTCACATAACAATTTATGTTTCAGTTCAACCACAAACAATACATCATGTGCTTTGCCTCAGCCATTATTCAAGCTTACTCTACCTTTTCTCATTATTTTCCTTAGTGCATCATTATCAAAGGTGACATTGCCAAATTTGTTTCCATTTAGAGTCAGAAACTTGCTCTTGTCTCCAGTCATATGTTTGGAGTAACCATTGTTCACATATCACTAATTATTCTAGTTATGAACATCGAGAACTAGACTACACTTATTGGTTTCCTTCTCTTCCTTTTTATTTTTCCACAACATGGATTCCTCTATCCTATGATTGTCCTAAGACTATGGTTTGAAGTTTATGAGTTGACATTCATAATACTTATGTCCAAAATTGTGGCAACAACAATATTTAGTGACATCAAAAAGTAGGGAAAATGGATTATTGTTCTGATATATACTCTTTAGTTCACAACATTATGGACAATTTTTTTGCACAAAAAACAATATCCATAGAAGAAATTTTCATACATGGGAAAAGATGGTTCCTGTGAATATGATCTCTTTGACATCTGATAGTTTTGTCTTTTGAAAAAATAAAGCTTCTAGTAACTTATTGCTAGCTTGTCAAATATTCTTGTGTGTTGTAGCCGAGTAAGATTTTTCATTTTTTGCTCCTCAGTGGGATTTATCTTTTATTATCGTTGAGTAGTGTTGTTCCTTTGTTCTTGTTGAGGTGTGTTGTTTCCATTGTTATTTCTGAGGTGTGTTGTTGAAATCATTATACTTTAGGTGCTAACTGTTGTCATTATATCCTATGGATACTTTAGTGAAGTTGACAGTGTTTTTATCTTCTGTCTTTTGCTTAGTGGTTTCTCCTTCATAGCCCAAACTAGATTTCATAGGCAAAAATATCTGAGTATTCAATGTCTCATCCAACTTTTTAGACCCCCCAATGTGTTTAAAGTTCATATTTAACTCAACTTCTTCTTTATCTAACTTCTTTCTTGTAACAACTATTTCTTCTTCCAGTTTCTCACATTCTTTCCCTTTCTCCTTTAATTGTTGTTGTAGGATGTCTTCAACCTTTTTTGTCTCTTCTAACTCAACCTTTAATTGGAGAAGCTCTCATACTTAGGCTCTTCTTTAACATATTTAATCAAAATTTCCTTTTGTTTTCTATTCTTTTGTTTGAGTTTGCCAATTTTTTCTAAAATATTATTTAGCTCTTCTTCAAGGTAAACTTCACCCTCTTATTCTTCACTCAACTCACAATCATTAAGTTTTTGAGATTAAGATTTTAGAGCCATAAGCATAAATTCACTAATTCCTTCTTCATCAGAAGATTCATTTATATCACCAGAGGAATTATTATCTTCTTGTGTATACAATATTTCTTTTTAAATATTTTCTCATTCTTTATTATATTATATTTGTTCTTTTATTTACCTTTTGATTTATTTCTTCCTTCTTAAAAGGACATTTTGAGACATAATTACCTACTCTTCCACAATTAAAGCACTTAAAAGGAAGCTTGTATTTATACTTACCAATCCCTTTCTTCAACCTTATCACAAATTTTGCTCCTTCTTCATCTGAGTCTAAAAATGAGCATTCCTGGAATTTTGTAGATTTATTATTTGTTTTGAATGTTTCATCCCTTATTGTTGATTTTCCTTTTGTGATCATCATTTTGTATGATGTTAGAGAGCCATGAAATTCATCCATTGTTAGGGTTTTAATGTTAGAAATTTCTTCAATCGTTATAGTTTGGGATTTAACTTAGCAAGGAGTGATCTCAACACTTTTTGGACTATGGTGGATGCCTTAATGGTTTCATCAAGACCTCTCATAACATTTACTATTTCACAAACTCAAAGAAAGAATTTTTCTATATCTTCATCATCACTCATTCTTAAGGATTCAAACTGCATTTTATAACTTGTAATTTAGCCATTTTTACTTTACCATCTCCTTCATGAATGTTTTTCAGTTTATCCCACCTTTTTTTAGTAGTCTTACAGTGCATTAGTTTTACAAATTCTAATTTAGCTAGTCCACTTAGAATAGCATTCAGGGCTTTCATATTGCATGAAAAGTCCAATTTATCATCATTATTAATAATGATGGGTGGTTTCTCATACCCATATTCTATTGCACTTGGAACATCTACTCAAAGAGACATCAAATATGTCTTCTTTCTAACTTTCCAAAAGTATAATTAGTACCAGTAAACAAAGGATCTTTTATTATAGAACACCCTTTATCACTAGCCATTACTATGAGTTAGATCTTCCTTTCAGATGTTAGGTTGATGCAAAAAGAATTGGCTCTGATACCAATTGTTGAAAACTAGGCAATTACTAAGGGGGGTGAATAAGTAGTTATGTCTTTTATATGAAAAAATTTCAAATTATTTTAATAGCCTTTTAGCCTTTTCTTTTATAATTAGTAGAATTATATCAGTGTTCAACAATTAACTACGAATTCATAAGCAAATACACAAGAAAGGCATTTAGCACATGTAGACACTAGATATAAGTGGAAACCCATAAAGGGAGGAAACCACAATTTTTTGTTCTGATGTAAAGGCAACCACCAGCTCCATTTTTTAAATTAATTTTGTAGGCTTATACCTACAGGAGGCTTCAACCTTTATTTTCTTCTGTGAGCTACAACTTGTTGGGAGAACCCACTCCCTCTTCTACAAACTCCAACTTGCTCTTTTTCAGGCTATTACCTAAGAGGAGACACCAATCCCTTGAAAAGATTAAATATTTACTTTGTTGATTTATTTGGTCTTTGAATTATGAGTTCCTTCTTATCTCTATTTTGTACTTTGTTTATGCTCCTTTACAGATGCCTATCTCTTGCTCTTTCTCTTCAATTTGGTTCACTACTTCTCTTCTTTCTTTTTCAAACAATTCATGAACTAGGTCTCACAAATTTCAATCAACTAACAATTCTGCCGTCCAAAAATGCATCTCTTTATAGACATAACTCTCGCTGGCTGTTTGTATTCTAATGCAGGGATTTGAAGAGGTTTAGTTTGTCTTACCATCTCCAAATAGTCAATTCATTTCAAATACTTATCAACATTGTTGTCTTTTACTCAAAATTAAATCGACATTTGAAGTGGAAATAATAAATATTATCAAATGATATGTAACTTCTAGATTGCTTGCCAATACTTTGCCTTCATCACTAGTTGGTCAAGGTTTTTTCACTTCTATAAGTCAGCATAATGACTCATTTTCTACAACACTCCAATATAAACATATTTTTCTCACCTCGGTTTTATTTTGAAAAGGGAGGTTTGGATTGCTCTAAATTCAAGTCAGACTTTTTCCACATACTTTCTCTTGGTACAGCTTCAAATCTGAAACATGCTACAAGATTTTCCTTTAAACATTGATATAGATATATAGGATTTCAAATCACTGAATGTAGTGATCTACCTAAACTTTTGAGCTTGTCCTTTTGAATTAGATTTACTTCAGGGTCACTCCTTGTGCATGATTCAAGAGACATATCACTCCATCGATAGGAACAACACCTACTACACGTGTTGGTATTTATGACAACATGTATCATGGACCTTTGTTTGGTTGTAGATTTCCCTGAGAGATGTCTTGCTTACAAAGATGTTGGACTACTTTCATCATCTATTGTATTCATAAAATACTATGATCATGTTTATGTTCCTTGAGAGATGCCTTATTTGCAAAGGTGTTAAACTAGTTTCATCATATAACGTATTCATGGAAGGCTTTGAACTTGTTTCTTTTCCCTGAGAGATGTCTTGATTACAAACAAACTAATTACTAGCTCTCCACTTCCTTGGCACTTGAGAATGGTCATATATAGTCATATTGAATTGACTTGTTTTACATTGATAAAAGTATTCAAAATTTGGTTTATATTTGTTCCATGTGTAATTGATAATTAGCAGATTGAATCCTCAAACACTTTGTCTCCAAATTGATTGGGGTATTATGCACCATTAAAAAGAAAATTGAACTCCTTTGCTGGGTTGATATTTCCACAGGTTATCATAATGAATTGCTTAGGTGCATTGATGGTTCAACTCCTGTTTGGTATTGATCGTTTATTCCTTTGCAACTTTCAGACCTAAGTGTCTCCCTCATTTCTTCTTATAGGAGGAAGAGACTCACTTGGAGTTTGCTCACTGATCCATTGATAGTTACCTCAATTAGTGTCATATTGAAACAATGCTCAATGCTTACCAAACAATCTATTGGAATTTTGAAAAGGCTATGGGACAATTGTTGATTTGAGAGCCAAAAACATATGATCTTCTCTTTGAAACTTAAGCTTGACATCAATATAGGTTTTAGATTAATGAAATGGAGTATGTCCTTGGTGGAACTGTTATCAGCTTCTAGAGTGCCCTTATTTCCTTTAATATTGTTACCCATGTTATCTTTATATACCTCACTATACTTATACTCAAATTTATGGAATAGAACATTCATGAGGTCATAGGTGGAAAGACTATTGAGGGTTCTATCATGCGTGCTTCTAATGGAAAATTCGAAAATGGAATCAAGGCCAGCTTCATTAGTCTCTGCATTACGATTATTTCTTTTCATTTCATTTGTACCCCATGTAGACATGGGAGAATCTACAGAGATTAAAAGAAAAGTTGCTACAGGTCCTACATATGCTAACTCGGATTGGAGCCTTGTTTATGTCTCAGGCTGAAACAAAGTAACCCTCATATACTTCTTAGACTAATATTCATTACCTGTATCAAGATGAGGATGATAAGCATAAGCATTATGAGGATGATACTAGTGCTAATGTGGGCTTATTCTTGTTAACTAACCTTTGACATCAATGCAAGATACAACATCAATGCCAAAACCTTCAACAATTACATCAATAATGAGCACTTTTGTCCAATTAAAACATCAACTTGCCCTTTTTTAAGCAAAATGTAACACGACAAGGAACTTATTAGTGAATTTGTACAAAGATTTGCAATTTGGGGCATCCAAATAATGAGTGTCTATGAATTCAAATTAAGGGGATTGGAAAAAAGGATGTCATGCACTAACTCATCAAAGAAATAGAAATAGAAATTAGGTATTAAGAATTGTTGTCGGTCATATTTTGTTCATTATTATTTTTTTAAGTTATGAAGAAGTTAGAAATCTCTTATAAAATCTTGAGAATTTTATCACCTCACATATATATATATATATATTTTATATTTTATTTTTGAAAGAATACATTTTAATTGAAATTAGAAAACTTTCAACCTATAATAATATTATTATTTAATTTAACCAAACAATTTTTTATAACATTATTTTAACTTTTTTTATTTTGTCTATTAGTTAAAATTATAATTTGTAATTACGAGTGATATTTTTTTAAGATTATAAATATTACATTCCTAAAAGCAATAAAATTATTCAAAAAATAAAGATAGTATTTAATCCATACACATAATTTTAAAACGTTCAAGGTATTTCGATATGAAAAAATATGTGTGCAAATAATAATTCTAGGATTAATATTATCAATCAATATATGATAATACTAATGATCTCATACTTTAATCCAAACGATATTGTCATCTTATCATATTCTAATAAAAAATGGTGACCCAGATCGGACAGTGATAAAGAGAAATGTCGGGAATGACTTGACTTGAGTGGCCATATGGTTCAATAAATTGCCTGCAAATTTCTTCGCTGCACGAAAAAATCGCTGGTATTCTCAAAATTTAGCGAATAAATTGGGTGGAAATCGCAATATTATGAGATTCCAACGTACTGCACTTCAAATTTCGTGAGAGAAAAGCACAATATGATCAGATTTTAGTGAAAAATGTCTGATGTGACTTGACCTGAATGAATAATTTAAAAGAAATGGCTCTATTGACTTGAGTGGGGATTAAAGTGGGTGGAAATTGTTTTCAATGGGGGAGAAAATCGCAATACTCTAAAATTGTAATGAAAAATTGTAATGGAAAATTGATCAATTTTATCAAATTCCAACGTCACGCTCTTCAAATAGTGCCAGAGAAAATCAGCGTACGATCAGATTTTAGTGAAAAAGTCAAAAGAGAAATGTCCGTGTTGATTTCAGTGGGCGTAAATTTCTACAATAAAAAAGTGCAATGTTGTGAGGTCTTTTAAATATGGAATTGTCTATAATGCGACTTTTTGGAGATTCCAGTGACGGAATCCGGCAGAAGAAATGAGGTTAAATCTTGATTTTTAGCAGTTAAAATGGTTTTTTAATTGCATATTTGGATTCAGCGCCCTGAAAAACCCCTGGGAGTCATTGATTGTGCAGAAACTAGCTATCAAACTTGGGATTCCAATGAATTGCTGCCGGATTTTGACCGGAAGAATCCACCGGAAAGACTTTCAAAAAGTCGCGTTATAGACTACTGCTTTAAATATTGTGAGTTGTCCGCTCAAGAAATTTGAACAAATTTCGAGGAAAAGGTAAAATCGTCGTACCGTTAGATTGCAATGCTTTTCAAAGGCTGTTGCAGGGAAAGTAAGCGATGTTCACACGAAGTTTATGAAAAAATGAAGGATATGCAATTGATTTCGACGGATAAAAATTGTTTTGTATAATATTTTTTTGGAGAATTTTTATATATGAATTTAGATTTCTGTGATCCATAACATTTGTTTAGAGAATTTTCAGCAAAATCACATAATTAATCATTTTTCGACGCGTTTCGAACCAAACCAATCTAACCGGCTACTTTTCCACTCACGAACCCGAGTCAAACTTACTCTAACTAATTTAATATTAAAATACTATTATATTTATGGAGCTAGGTTAACCATGTGAAA
>APFE031260260.1:38351-62865 GCA_000404065.3 Pinus taeda | reverse complement strand
GTTTTGGAATGTGAAGGTTTTTTCCATTGTTTCTCAACAATAAATAGGCCTTCGAGCCTCATTTGTAACACAGTTCAGAGGCATGAAGCCACACATCTCTTCTCAGAGATAAGCTACCATCGCCCTAGCTGGTTTATTTCTATTTCCGGTTGTAAGCATATTTCAGTATTTTCCATTAATGAAATGAAGTATTATTTCCGCTGCATCTTTGTGTATATGGTTATCTCTGTATTTTATTGCGTTCTTGTTTAAATCTGGATCAAAATCAGTTTAGGATTTGTGCATTGATGATGTTGTTTTGTGGGTTTTTCCATGGTTTTAATGTGACATTGGCTATATTTGTGAAGGAGAAGTGATCTAGAGAAGGTTTGGAACTTATGATTGTTGAACAACAATGTTATTGTGGAAAAGAAAATTTAGGGTGAAAATTTTTGCATGATAGTTGTGCAGCAGTAATCCCATCACTATCACACTACAGTCCTACAAAGGGTATGTCTTAGTGTCTTTTGGGCTTGTTTGAGGATCTGAAATAGAAGACAACACTTTATTCCTAGGTTTATTTCTTGCATATTAGATAGCAAGATCAGTGGGCATGGGTGTTTTGAAAACAATTTGTTTACATCCTGTTGGTGATTTATTTTTCGAAAACAACAAGTCACTCAGAGTTAGCACTACATGCAAAATTTATTAATCTATTTTGATCCTTTTCCCCTCATTTTTTAGTGATAAATGTAAGGTTCTGCAAGGAAATTATATTGTAAAAAGTGTCTAGAGAGGACCACATGGAACCATTATAGTTCCAACAACTAATGTAGATAAAATTCCTTCCTCTCCCCACCCAACTTGACCTGAAAAGACATTAATTTAGTAGCCCCAGTTTGCATAAGGAGGATCTGAAATAGAAGACAACACTTTATTCCTAGGTTTATTTCTTGCATATTAGATAGCAAGATCAGTGGGCATGGGTGTTTTGAAAACAATTTGTTTACATCTTGTTGGTGATTTATTTTTCGAAAACAACAAGTCACTCAGAGTTAGCACTGCATGCAAAAGTTATTAATCTATTTTGATCCTTTTCCCCTCATTTTTTAGTGATAAAAGTAAGGTTCTGCAAGGAAATTATATTGTAAAAAGTGTCTAGAGAGGACCACATGGAACCATTATAGTTCCAACAACTAATGTAGATAAAATTCCTTCCTCTCCCCACCCAACTTGACCTGAAAAGACATTAATTTAGTAGCCCCAGTTTGCATAAGGAGATTCTTGCCTAAGGTCACAAGTATTGTCTTCTTTCCTGTTTTTTATTGGCCATTATTTGGCTAACCTGAATTCTTCTACTTGTAATCTTGTAAGATTGACATCCGGAAAAATATTGTTGGGTAGTGAAGCAGGATGCTTCTGGGCTTTTCCCTCTGACGAGGAGAACCAATTGATGTGGGCAGAGTCAATTTATCTTCAAGCCCTTTGTACGTTGTTGCACCAAAACTTGGAAAAATAGTGTACAACTATTTTTAATTCATAATCTTCACATGATTTGTAACCAGAATTTCAAGTTCTTTTCTAAAAATGCCCATTGTTAAGTTAGATAGGCCAAACATTTGTGCATCTTGAAATTGTTTCAACGATGTAAATACCTCTATGTAATATTTTGAGATAGCATTAACCCATTGAATATCTTACTCTTAGGACTTCTAAGTGTCATGTTACTCTTAGGACTTCTAACTGCCATAACTTGGTGGACATGTAAGTCTGACTCCCAAATAGATTCCATAAGCACTATCTCTTAGGAATAGAATTTGGGTCAAAGAATGTAAACTTACACTGATTTAGCGTTGTTTCAAGGCTTAGAAAATAGTGTATATCTATCTTTTAATCCATAATCTTGATAGGGTTCGAAGCCAAAGTTAACCCTCAGACATGTCACTCCTACAATTTTTAAGTAGATGTCGTAAACCTATCTTAAGAACCATCTGTTAGGAATATGATTTGGGCCAAAAAATGTAAACTTACACTGATCTACCACTGCACCAGAGCTCAGCAAATATCATATGTCTTTCTTCGAAAAATCCTTTGATATTGAAATAAGTAATGATTATAATATATTTTCAATTTTTCATTTCAAATATTCATATTGAATGTTTAGATGTGGATAAACATGTCATTACGCCCATATGAGGTTAAGTGTTATGCCCCATTTGATTTCTCAACTATATCAAGATTCCGAAATGAGCTCTCATCATACTGGGACATTGAACACATTGTGAAATTCCATGGCTATATCAATTCAACTATATTACATATTGAATCCTTCATGAAATTATTTCAAATATTGGTGTTTTCCATTAATATATAATGATGAGAATTATTGTATATACCTTGGAAGATTTTATAGAAATATGGTTTAGAAGTCTCGGTGGAAAGGAATTATCTTCATTTGCAGGTTTAATAAAAGTATTCAATAAGTGTTATGATCCTAATTATGAATAAGAATAGATTGAAGAGTGGGCCTTCTTATGGTTATGTGATTATTGATACTTGTATTTGATGCTTCTATTATATAGCAACCCCTTAAAGCCACTAATGGTTGAAATAGAATAAAAGGTTGAGCTTGAAGCGACTAGTGGTTGAAATAGAAAAAGGGTTGAAGCATTGAATCCTCTTTTTTCCTCCATAGAAGAAGAAAGACATGGGATACTCTTTTTAAAATGTGAAGAATTTTATGATCACATGGATGACTAGCCTTCTCTTTCATCATATGAGCCACTTATGTATGAGATTTTAAAAGCTAAGGAGAAAAAGTGTGATGAAGTTACTAAATACCATATTGTATAACTTCATAAAGATCATAATGTTGAACAATATTCATTCTATCCGGTTTCAAAAGAAATATCTGGCAACGATGATATATAGTGGCATGAGGATATTCCAACTCCTATCACCTAAGATTCTAAGGACACAAATTTGGTAGGTTTTGCTCATTTACCAAATTCTATATTTGATGATGAATGATTTGATGATTTGAAGAGGGTTGTTATGGTATATGGTTTCTTGTTGTGGCCATTCTTTGCTTAACTTGAATACTTCTACTTTCAATCTTGTAAGATTGACATCTGGAAAAATCTTGTTGGGTAGTGAAGCAAGTTGTTTCTTGGCTTTTCCCTCTGATGAGGAGAACCAAATGATGTGGGTAGAATCTACTTCTCTTCAATACCTTTCTAGGTTGCTTCACCAAAATTCGGTAAAACAGTGTACAATTATTTTTAATTCATAATCTTATTATGATTTGTAACCATAATTTCAAGTGCTTTTCTAAAAATCCCCATTATTAAGTTAGATAGGACAAACATCTATGCATCTTTATATTGTTTCTACCATGTAAATACCTCTATGTAAGATTTCAAGACAGCATTAACCCATTGAATATGTTACTCTTAGGACTTCTAAGTGCCATGTTACTCTTAGTTCTTCTAGCTGCCATAACCCTATTGACATGTAAGTTTGACTCCCAAATAGATTCCATAAGCACCATCTGTTAGGAATAGAATTTGGGTAAAAGAATGTACAACTATCTTTTAATCCCTAATCTTGACAGGTTTTGAAGCCAAAGTTAACCCTCATACATGTCACTCATATTATTTTTTAGATGTTGTAAACCTATCTTAAGAACCATCTGTTAGGAATGTGGTTTGGGCCAAAAATGGTAAACTTACACCGATCTACCATTACACTAGAGCTCAGCAAACAGCATATGTCTTTCTCATTCAAATTCTCCTTTGATATTGAAATAAGGTATGATTGTAATATATTTTCAAATTTTCATTTCAACTATTCATATTGAATATTTAGTGGAGAAAAATGGAATTACACCCATAGGAGGTCGAGTGTTATGCCCCATTTTATTTCTCAAGTATCTCAAGATTCCTAAATGAGCTCTTATCATATTGGGACATTGAGCACATTGTGAAATTCCATGGCTATACTAATTCAACTACATTACATATTGGGTCCTTCATGAAATTATTTCAAATATTGGTGTTATCCATGAAGATATAATGATGAGAATGATTGTATATACCTTGGAAGATCTTATAGAAATATGGTTTGGAAGTCTCGATGGAAAGGAATTATTCTCATTTGCAAGTTTAATAAAAGTATTCAATAATTGTTAGGATCTTAAGTATTAAGAAGAATAGGTTGAAGAGTGAGCCTTATTATGGTTATGTGATGATTGATACTTTTATTTTATGCTTCTATTGTATAGCAACCCCTTGAAGCCACTAGTGGTTGAAATAGAATAAAAGTTTGAGCTTGAAGCGACTAATGGTCAAAATAGAAAAAAGGATTGAAGAATTGCATGCAGCTTTTTTCCTCCATAGAATAAGAAAGCCATGTGCTACTCATTTAAAAATTTGAAAACGAATTTTATGATCACATGGATGACTAGCCTTCTCTTTAATCATATGAACCACTTATGTATGAGATTTCAAAGCTAAGAAGAAAAATTGTCATGAAGTTACTAAAGACCATATTGTAGCACTTCAAAAATATCATAATGTTGAATATTATGTTGGCATTATGACACAGGTGTTGTCCTTGATGGAAACTCACTCAGATGAAAGTTCATAGTGCAACAGGTCAAAGAATTATAGATCAGACTACAAAGAATGAAGAAAGAGAGGTATACGTAGGTTCACCTTGTCCAAACTGCATATACACGGAAGTTTACTGAAAAAAAGAAGCGTATACATACATACACACTTTCACAGAAGGAAAAATGTGTATATTGTGGAAAAACAAAGTTTTTTGTCCAGGGTGTTTCTTGGTCCAAGGTATTTGACCCAAGGTAATTGGTCTGAGGTATTTGGTCCAAGGTATTGGTCATAAGTAGTTTTAGTCCATGGTATTGAGAAAGGCCTAAAACTATATAAGTAGGAGATCATTAGGCCATGTGTGCAAGTATTTGAATATCTTATGAGGTGTTGGATCATAAATGCATGTTAATGAGCTTCTGATGGTTTGCTTGATCTAATCTAAGGAGGCACCTATATGACTGATGAAGGTTGATGGACTGGGATCATAAAGGCTTAAAAGTATTATCATTATGTGGTTTGATCTTGAACAGTCTAGATCTGAATACTGATGCGTGTTTTATTCTGTAAATATAATGATTTAGGTATGACTGAAGTCTGGAATAGTTGTGATTTTTTAAGTTAGCATTTATAGATCTTTACATAGGGTCACTTTAGTAAAAGAGTGTATACACACTGGTTCAGCATATCAAAGTAGCGTATACATCATAAATTGGAATTTGTAGATCTGTACATTCATTCCCTTTAGAGTTCTTGGTTCTGCTTTGTGTTCTGGTGATTGTATTCTAGTAACAGTGTTCTGAATGATCAGATTGATTGATTGTGATTTGATTCAATGATGATGGGTTGTCAGTGATTGATACAGTTGTGGTTGATTTAGAAAGTGATGATTGAGTTTTAATGATTGGTTGATGCCGATGTATTTGATGGTTGTATTGCAGTTACGATTTTATGAGTTTCAATGTTGTTGATGGGTCTAGTATGAAAATTGGATGAAATGTGGCCTTCAGATTGTAGTTTTGTGTTCCAAGATTATCCAGTCAAAAAATTCATGAAACATGGTCCCTGGTGGAAGAGTGGAGATTTATGTAGGTTGGCACCTACGTACTAGTAAACCTGTTAGCTAGTACAAGAATTAGGGGGTTGTAGCTCCCTTCCAGTAGTAGATGGAGAACAAGAGAAGGTTGTAGCCTTCTACAGGTGGGTGCCTACGTACTGGTATGAGTCTGCACCAGTACAAGATTGTAAATAGATTTTCTTATTATTAAAAGAAGATAGAGACGACAGCAGCGGGTGGTTTTTACCCACATTGGGTTTCCACCTTATATCTTGATGTTCATGTGTGTTGCTTATGTGTGATGCTTTATTCTGCTTTTACTGCACTGTCTAATAAAGTTATGATATATTGGTTTAAGCTCAATACATGATGAATTGTCTAAATCAAAAGTTCTCTGTATATACACTGGTTGGTTTAAGTACAGTCGCATGTACACGCTAGTTCACTTCACTGAAGTAGCGTATATAAATCTATTTGGGAAATAAAATTATAGATATGATAATACTGCTTCACTGCCCTCTCAGTATTATTTCCAACAATTGATATCAGAGCAGGTCCTTCAGAAGAAGCTTGATCGCTTGAAGGGAGATCCATCAACATGACTAATCAAGAAAGCATGGGATCCATTAGACTGCCAATATTCGATGGTAGCAACTTTGTTTATTGGAAAATAAGAACCACAACCTATCTACAATTGCTTGGAATGGATGTCTAGGAAATTGTGGAAGGAGAATATACATTTCCAACAGCAATTCCTACAGATACGGCAAGTAAAAAGAAATATGAAACCAATGCCAAAGTTGTCAATACTTTATTGGTAATTATGTCATAATTAGAGTTTGTCAAAGTATGTAGCTCAAATCAGCCAAAGAAATATGAAACAAAATAATTCTGAGCTACGAAGAAGACTCTCAAGTAAAACGTGCTAAGCTTAAAACTCTTAGAATTCAGTATGAAACTCTTAAGATGCATAGTGATGAAAGCGTAGCTAGTTACTTCCTACATATAGATGAGGTTGTCAATTGTATGAAGAATCTGGGTGAAGAAATTAAGGAAGTTACGTTAGTTGAGAAAGTTTTGAGATCCTTGTCTGCTAAATTTGAATCCAAAGTGTCTGCCATAGAAGAAAAATAGGATATGCAGAATATCACTATGACACAGCTTCACGAAATCTTAACTACCTTTGAGATGAGAAAAAGAGGACTATCAGATATGAGAGAAGCCACATTCAAAGCTTCAGCAAAAGGAAAGGAAGAACACAATGAATCGGGACATATTTCAGAAGAAGAAGATGAGGTCAACTTTGTCAAAAAGCCTCAACGGGGTTCTGGAAGGTTTAGAGGTAAGTTACCCTTCAAATTCTTTTCTTGTGGCAGAGTCAGTCATTATGCTGCCAAATGTCCTCATAAAGATAAATTTGAAAAAGGAAAGGAATATGCAAAAGGGAATAGAAAACAAGCTGTGAATAAAAGGAGTTACTATACTCATGAAGATAGTGATGGTTTATCTAACAGTGATGAAGATGAAACTAGACAAGATTACAGACTTCTCATGGCTTATGGTGATGATAATTTTTGGGATGCTTTAGAAGAGGAAGATCTTCATGGAGAAATATCTAAACTCAAAATCTATTTAGAAGAAAAGAATATGATTATAGATACCTTAACATACCAACTTGCTGAAAAAGAAAAACACAACGAAAAACTAGAACGTGAAATTGTGGGTCTAAGAAAGGATCTTGAGAAAATGAAATCTCTCAATCTTAGATTTGATAAAGGATCAGAAAATTTAAATGAAATTATCAAAGTTTAGCACTCTGCTCTGATAAATATAGGTCTTGGATATACTAAAGAAGCATCTCAATCACAGAAGTCGTCAACCTCCACCAAAAGCTATCTTGATGCAGCAAAGACCAGTGAACAGTATGAAAATTGTCAGCAAAGGCATAAAGCAGATCACCAGGTAAATCAGACTCAGTTTAATCGAAGGATGAATAGAAGCCACAACCAACCTCAAGTAAATCATACTCAATTTGCTCCAAAGATGAATATCAATAGAAACTACAATCACCAGGTCAATAGATTCGATAGTTGCAGGAACTTCTTTAATGGGAAATGTTTTTCATGTCATAATTTTGGACACAAATCTGCTCAATATGTTGCTAAAAAAACCATCATGACTAAAGAAGCATAAAATCAAAGGAATGTAACACGGATCAATAAAAGTTCCTATAATAATTTTTATCTTCCTGAAAATGAAATAGAATGCTCAATCTGTAAAAACTTTGGTCATGAAGAATCTGAATGCAGGAGCAAATTTCAAAAAACTTCTCGAAAGGAGCAAACTCCATTAAATCCCAAGATATGGAGAAGGAAAGAATCTCAAACTGAAAGATGTGGTATAGCCTTCTATGCAGAAGGACAAGAAAATCAGTGGTACATTGACAGTGGATGCTCAAAACACATGACAGGTGACAAAGAAAAACTTCACTCATGTAATGCCTTAGAAAAGGAAAAGAATGTCTCATTTGGAAATGACACTCCTGTTGTCATAAAAGGTAAAGGCTCTGTTTTCTTGAAAGAAAAGGTTAAAGTTGGAAATGTTATGTATGTAGACGGTTTAAAGCATAAATTGTTGAGTGTCAATCAAATGTGTGATCAAGGAAATGAAGTGGTGTTTCAATCAAACGGATGTGTTTTTCATGAGCTTGATACAAGAGAGACCGTGATCAAAGGTACAAGAACTCCAAACAACTTATACATACTCAATGGAGGACAACAACAATGCTATCTAAGCAAAAATGACAAAAATTGGTTGTGGCATAGAAGATTGGGAGATCTAAGCTTTTTTCAAATAAAAAAAGCATGCAGATTCATGGTTGTTCGTAATCTTCCATATATCAGCATCCTAGAAAATACAATATGCAAACCATGTCAAATCAGCAAGCAAACCAAAGTTCACTTCATGGAAAAGGAAGGGTCAACTAGTAAGCCTCTTGAACTTGTCCATACTGATTTATGTGGACCATCAAGGAAAAAGTCACCTGGTGGAGAAGAATAATTTATTTTGTTCATTGATGATTTTTCCAGAATGTGTTGGATAGGTCTTCTAAAGCATAAAGATGAAGCATTTGAAAAGTTCCAAGCGTTCAAAGCTTTGGTTGAAAATGAATCAGATCGAAATATCAAATGCCTTAGATCTGATTGAGGAGGGGAATTTACCTCGGATGAATCCTTTGACTTTTGTGAACAACATGGAATAAAAAGGCAATTATCCACCACAAGGACTCCTTAGCAAAATGGAGTGGTAGAAAGAATGAACAGAACTGTTCAACAAATGGCTCGAGCTATGGTAGATGAATTTGGAGCTCCTGCAACCTTCTAGGATGAAGTTTCATTCACTGTCGTAACTATTCTCAACCAAGCAAATGTTCAGGTAAAAAGCACTCAAACTCCACATGAACTTTGGTATGGTAAGACTCCTATTGTAAAATACTTTAAAATTTTTGGAAGTAAATGTTATATCAAAAGGACTGATGAAAAACTTGGTAAGTTTGAACCCAGAGCAGATGAATGTGTTCTTCTTGGTTATTCTTCCAGAATTAAAAGGATATAAATGTTATAATAAAAGACTTGGAAAATTTATTGAAAGAATTGATGTTATATTTGATGAAGCATGCAAAAATCCAACATAGATAAAATCAACAAAAGATTATTACAATGAAGAAGATGGGGATTATTTTCCCACATCAAATCAAAATCATATTTAAGAAGAAACCAATGAAGCACTAGAAGAAGAGATAATGGTAGAAGTAAATACTTCGTCCAGGTATGTTCAGAAAAATCATCCAGAAACTCAAATTTTAGGGGAAAAAGTGGCAAGTGTACAAACAAGAAGAACTATTACAGGGACCTCAAGCTATCTAGCATTACTATCCTCCACCAAACCTCAAAATGTAAAATAATCATGGAAAGAGGAATGTTGGGTCAAGGCCATGGATGAAGAACTTGAGCAAATTGAAAAAAATGATACTTGGAATTAGTTCCTAGACCTCATGATAAAAATATTATAGGAACTAAATGGATATTCAAAAACAAGCTAAATGAAAATGGAGAAGTCATTAGAAACAAGGCCAGATTTGTTTGTAAAGGGTATGCTCAACAAGAAGGTATAGATTTTGAAGAAACTTTTGCACCTATTGCCAAACTTGAAGCCAAAAGGATGTTTCTTGCTCTTTCTAGCTTTTAGAAATTCAAAGTATACCAAATGGATGTAAAATTGGCCTTATTGAACGGAGATTTAGAAGAAGAAGTTTATATTGAACATCCAGAAGGATTCATTCTTGGAAATGATTGAAAACTTTTATGTAGACTCAACAAGGCCCTCTATGGTCTGAAACGGGCTCCAAGGGCCTGGTATTACCACCTTGACAAATATCTACACCAACAAGGTTTTACAAAAGGTTCAGCAGATAGCAATCTATATACAAAGATTGAAACTGATAAATTGCTAATCATTATTGTTTATGTTGATGATATCATTTTTGGTAGCAATGAAGAATCCATGAGTCAGAATTTTTCTCCAGTTATGCAGCAAGAATTTGAAATGTCCTTGCTTGGTGAAATTACCTATTTTCTTGGTTTACAAGTTCAACAAAAGAAAGATGGTATTTTTCTTTCACAAACCAAATATCTCAAACAGATCTTGAAAAGGTATGGAATGGAAGATTCTAAACCTGCATGTACCCCAATGGTAATAGGATGCAGTCTCAACTCAAATGATGAATCAACAGTAGTACATCAACCAACTTACAGATCCATGATTCACAATCTGCTTTATCTAACAGGTATCCGACCTGACATCATGCATGCAGTAGGAATAGTTGGAAGATTCCAAGAAAATCCAAAGGAATCACACCTTCAGGCAATCAAAAGAATTTTCAAATATTTTCAAGGAACTCAAGACTTTGGTTTATGGTATCCTAGAGATGCAGATCTTAGTCTTCATGCATATACAGATGCAGACTGGGCAAGAAGTGTTGATGACAAAAAAAGCATTAGTGGTGGTGTGTTCTATATGGGTTCTACGTTAGTGTCTTGGTTCAGCAAGAAAGAAAGTTCAATTGCTTTATCTACAGCTGAAGTAGAATATGTGGCTGTTGCCTTTTGCTACACACAGCTACTTTGGATGATGCAAACCTTGCAAGACATTCAGATCACATATACTCCACTCATCTCCATTCTATGTGATAATACAAGTGCCATTAGTATTTCAAAGAATCTAGTCATGCACTCCAAGACCAAGCACATACCCATCAAATACCATTTTCTACGTGAACAAGTGCTTGAACAAAAAGTCAAATTGGAGTATGTTCCCTCCAAAGAACAGGTTGTCGATATGTTCATTAAACCACTTCCTAGAGAAACATTTGAATATCTTAGACAAAAGCTAGGAGTAGTTATTGCATCATCCTGCTGTTAAAACTATTTTTTTCAGAGAAAGGTTATTATACGTGTGTTTCATGAAGTTGAGTCATGTACACATGTGGGTTTCAGTGGGACAAGGAGCGTATATGTTTTTAAGACAAGAAAAACAGTGGGGTGGGCTCTAATATGGGTGCTCTGTCTAATGTTGGTGATCACAGTCTATTGATATGCTCTATTCATTAATTTTTATCTAACTAACAAAGATGCCTTGATCATTGACTTGTTAACAATGCATAGGTAGCACAGGTTCAGGGGGAGCATTAACCTTCACTCACATTTTGCACTGTTGGCATTATGGTTGCTGAGTCCAGCTATGGCTTCAGATATTTATATCTTTTGTTGCTTAAGCCATGTAAAAGTCTAGGATGTGATATGTCTTCTCATACATTTGAATAAGTCCTATGATCCCCACTTTGCAGAAGATGGATGATGTAATATTCATTGCTTTTGTCATGTATAAACAATTGGTATATCCCCACTTGGTTGGGTGGATGAGTCAAGTTTTGTATATCCCCACTTGGTTGGGAGAATGGATGTATGTATGAGTCATTGGTGATAGGAAGGTCATACTCACATAGTTGAGTTATAGAATCATGTTATTCTTTTGTAAAATACCTTTGCATACTCTGTTTATGCTCAGGGGAGCATGGACGGTTTTAGTACATCTCAGCACATACAAAAGGGGAGCTCAACCAGAGAATTCAACATGCACTCACGGGGAGCATGAACAACATAATGTATGTCAAAAGGAGAGAATATATTGGTTTGTCCTTTGCCCTTGATGTCAAAGGGGGAGAGTGTCTTGGTGTTGTTGTTGCCATCAAGTCCAAAAGGGGAGATTGTTAGCACTATGATATAGGTGTTTTCCTTAATGGCAACTCACTCAGATGAAAGCTCACAGTGCAACAAGTCAAAGAATTACATATCAGACTACAAAGAATGAAGAAAGAGAGGTATATGTAGGTTCTCCTTGTCCAAGCTACGTATACACGTAGGTTTACTGAGCAAAAGAACTGCATACATACACACTCACTTTCACAGAAGGAAAAACATGTATATCTTGGAAAAACAAAGTTTTTGGTCCAAGGTATTTGACCCAAGGTAATTGATCCGAGGTATTTGGTCCAAGGTATTGGTCATAAGTAGTTTTGGTCCATGGTATTGAGAAAGGCCTAAACCTATATAAGGAGGAGAAGATCATTAGGCCAGGTGTGCAAGTATTTGAATCTTATGAGGTGTTGGATCATATATGCAAGTTAATGAGCTTCTGATGGTTTGCCTGATATGATATAAGGAGGCACCTATATGGCTGATGAAGGTTGATGGATCGGGATCATAAAGGCTTAAAATTATTATCATTATGTGGTTTGATCTTGAACAGTCTAGATCTGAATATTGATGTGTATTTTATTATGTAAATATAATGATATGGGTATGACTGAAGTCTGGAATAGTTGTGATGTTTTAATTTAGAATTTACAGATCTGTATGCATGTTCGCTTTAGTAAAAGAGTATACACGCTAGTTCAGCATATCAAAGTAGTGTATACATCATAAATTGGAATTTGTAGATCTGTACGTTGGTTCCCTTTAAATTTGTGGGTTCTACTTTGTGTTCTAGTGACTATATTCTGGTAACAGTGTTCTAAATTATCAGATTGATTGATTGTGATTTGCTTCAGTGATGATGGGTTGTCAGTGATTGATTCAGTTGTGGTTGATTCAGAAAGTGATGATTGAGTTTCAGTGAATGGTTGATGCATATGTATTTGATGGTTGTATTGTAGTTATGATTTTCTGAGTTTCAATGCTGTTGACAGGTCCAGTATGAAAATTGGATGAAACATGGCCTTCAGATTGTGGTGTTGTGTTCCAGGAGTATCCAGTCTAAAAATTCATGAAACGTGGTCCTTGGTGGAAGAGTGGAGTTTTCTATAGGCTGGTACCTACGTATTAATAAACATATTGACTAGTACAAGACCTAGGGGGTTGTAGCTCCCTTCTAGTAGTAGTTGGAGAAAGAGAGAAGGTTGTAGCCTTCTGCAGGTGGGTGCCTGCGTACTAGTATGAGTTTGCACTAGTACAAGATTGTAAATAGATTTTCTTATTATTAAAAGAAGACAGAGACGACAACAGTAGGTGGTTTTTACCCACATTGAGTTTCCACCTTATATATTGGTGTTCATGTGTGTTTCTTATGTGTGATGCTTTATTCTGCTTTTAATGCACTATCTAATAAATTTCTGGTATATTGGTTTAAGCTCAGTACATGATAAATTGTCTAAATCAAAATTTCTCTGCATATACGTTGGTTGCTTTAAGTACAGTCGCGTGTAAATGCTAGTTCACTTCACTGAAGTAGCATATATAAATCTTTTTTGGAAATAAAATTATAGATATGATAATACTGATTCATCCCCCTCTCAGTATTATTTCCAACATATTATCCATTCTATCTAGTTTCAAAAGAAATATCTTGCAACGATGATATATATTGGCATGAGGATATTCCAATTCCCATCATCTAGGATTCTAAGGAGGACACAAATTTGGTAGGTTTTGTTCATTTACCAAATTATATATTTAATGATGAATGCTTTCATGATTTGAAGAGGGTTGTTATGTTAGACGGTTGTTTTTTACTGACCATTCTTTGGCTAACCTGAATTCTTCTACTTGCAATCTTGTAACATTGGCATCCAAAAAAATATTGTTGGGTACTGAAGCAAGCTATTTATTGGCTTTTCCCTCTAACAAGGAGAACCAATTGATGTAGGAAGAGCCTATTGCTATTCAAGCCCTTTCTAGGTTGTTGCACCAAAACTTGGCAAAACAGTATATAAATATTTTTAATTCATAAACTTAACATGATTTAAACCCTGAATTTCATATTATTTTCTAAAAAGGCCCACTATTATTTTCTAAAACTTACACTGATCTACCATTGCACCAGAGCTCAGCAAACAACATGTCTTTCTCATTCAAAAACTCCTTTGATATTGAAATAAGGTATGATTGCAATATATTTTCAAATTTTTATTTCAACTATTCATATGGAATATTTAGAAGTGGAGAAACTTGGCATTACACCCATAGGAGGTCGAGTGTTATGCCCCATTTGATTTCTCATGTATCTAAAGATTCCTAAATGAGCTCTTATCATCTTGGGACATTGAGCACATTGTGAAATTCCATGGCTATACTAATTCAAATACATTACATATTGGATCCTTCGTGAAATTATTTCAAATATTGGTGTTTTCTATGAAGATATAATGGTGAGAATGATTGTATATACCTTGAAATATTTTATAGAAATAGGGTTTGGAAGTCTCGGCGGAAAGGAATTATCTTCATTTGCAAGTTTAATAAAAGTACTCAATAAGTGTTAGGATCTTAATAATGAATAAGAATAGGTTGAAGAGTGGGCCTTCTGATGGTTATGTGATGATTGATGCTTCTATTGTATAGCAACACCTTGAAGCCATTAATGGTTGAAATATAATAAAAGTTTGAGGTTGAAGCAACTAGTGGTTGAAATGGAAAAAATTGTTGACACATTGCATGTTATTTTTTTCCTCAATAGAAGAAGAAATCCATGGGCTACTCATTTAAAAATTTGGAGATGAATTTTATGATCACATGGATGACTAGCCTTCTCTTTCATCATATGAGACACTTATGTATGAGATTTCAAAGCTAAGGAGAAAAAGTGTGATGAAGTTAGTAAATACCATATTGTAGCACTTCATAAGGATCATAATGTTGAATATTATCCATTCTATCTAGTTTCAAAAGAAATATTTTGTAACGATGATATATAGTGGCATGAGGATATTCCAACTCCCATCATCTAGAATTTTGGTAGGTTCTATTCATTTACCAAATTTTTGTATTTGATGTTGAATGCTTTGATGATTTGAATAGGGTTGTTAAGGTATAGGGTTGTTTTTTACTAGCCATTCTTTGGCTAACCTGAATTCTTCTACTTGCAATCTTGTAAGATTGACATCCAAAAAGTTCTTGTTAGGTGGTGAAGCAAGATTCTTCTTGGATTTTCCCTCTGACAAGGAGAACCAATTGATGTGGGTAGAGTCTATTTCTCTTCAAGCCCCTTCTATCTTTCTACACTAGAACTCAGTAGGATAGTGTACAACTATTTTGAATTCATAATCTTAACATGATTTCTAACCAGTATTTCAAGTGATTTTCTAAAAATGCCCATTATTAATTTAGATAGGCCAAACATCTGTGCATCTTCAAATTGTTTCAACCATGTAAATACCTCTATGTAATATTTTGAGACAATATTAACCGATTGAATATGTTACTCTTAGTAATTCTAAGTGTCATGTTACTCTTAAGACTTCTAAGTGCCATGTTACTCGTAGGACTTCTAACTACTATAACCATGTGAACATGTATGTCTAAATCCCAAATAGATTCCAAAAGCACCATCTGTTAAGAATAGAATTCAGGTAAAATAATGTAAACTTACACTTATTTAAAGTTATACAAGGGCTTAGAAAACAGTGTACAACTATCTTTTAATCCATAATCTTGATAGGGTTTGAAGCCAAATTTAACCCTCAAAAATGTCACTCCTAAGATTTTTAAGTAGATGTCATACACCTATCTTAAGAATCATTTGCTAGGAAATTATTTGGGCCAAAAAAGGTAAACTTACGCTGATCTACCACTGCACTAGAGCTCAGCAAACAGCATACGTCTTTCTCATTCAAAAACTCCTTTGATGTTGAAATAAGGTATGATTGTAATACATTTTAAAATTTTCATTTCAACTATTCATATTAAATATTTAGAAGTGGAGAAACATGGTACTACACCCATAGGAGGTCGAGTGTTAGGCCCCATTTGATTTCACAAGTATATTAAGATTCCTAAATGAGTTGTTATCATATTGGGACATTGAGCACATTGTGAAATTCCATGGCTATACTAATTCAACTACATTACATATTGAGTCCTTCATGAAATTATTTCAAATATTGGTGTTGTCCATGAAGATATAATGATGAGAATGATTGTATATACCTTGGAATATTTTATACTAATATGGTTTGGAAGTCTCGGTGGAAAGGAATTATCTTCATTTGCAAGTTTAATAAAAGTATTCAACAAGTGTTAGGATCTTAATTATGAAGAAGAATAGGTTGAAGAGTGGGCCTTCTGATGGTTATGTGATGATTGATACATGTATTTGATGATTCTATTGTATAGAAACCCCTTGAAGCCACTAGTGGTTGAAATAGAATAAAAGGTTGAGCTTGAATTGACTAGCGGTTGAAATAGAAAAAAGGATTGAAGCATTGCATGCTCTTTTTTCCTGCATAGAAGAAGAGAGCCATGGGCTACTCGTTTAAAAATTTGAATATGAATTTTATGATCACATGGCTGACTAGCCTTCTATTTCATCTTATGAGACACTTATGTATGAGATTTCAAAGCTAAGAATAAAATGTGTAATTAAGTTACTAAATACCATATTGTAGCACTTCATAAAGATCATAACATTGAATACTATACATTCTATCTAGTTTCATAAGAAATATCTTACAACGATGATATATAGTGGCATGAGGATATTCCAAATCCCATCATGTAGGATTCTAAGGAGGACACAAATTTGGTATGTTTTGTTTATTTACAAAATTATATATTTGATGATGAATTCTTTGGTGATTTGAAGAGTGTTTATTATGGTAGAGGTTTGTTTGTTATTGGCCATTCTTTGGCTAACCTGAATTCTTCTACTTGCAATCTTGTAAGATTGACATCTAGAAAAATATTGTTGGGTAGTGAAGCAAGCTACTTCTTGGCTTTTCCCTCTAACGAGGAGACCAATTGATGTCGGCAAAAATTATAATTCTCTTCAAGCCCTTTATAGGTTGTTGCACTAGAACTCGGAAATACAGTGTACAACTATTTTTAATTCATAATCTTAATATGATTTGTAACTAGAATTTTAAGTGCTTTTCTAAAAATGCCCATTATTAAGGTAGATAGGCCAAACATCTGTGCATATTGAAATCGTTTCAACCATTTAAATACCTCTATGTAATATTTTGAGACAACATTAACCCATTGAATATGTTACTCTTAGGACTTCTAACTGCCATAACCCTGTGGACATGTAAGTCTGACTTCCAAATAAATTCCATAAGAACCATATATTAAAATAGAATTTGGGTCAAAGAATGTAAACTTACATTGATTTAACATTTTACTAGGGCTTAGAAAATAGTGTAAAACTATCATTTAATCCATAACGTTGACAAGGTTTGAAGCCAAAGTTAGCCCTCAAACATGTCACTCCTATGATTTTAAGTATATGTTGTAAACCTATATTAAGAACCATCAGTTAGGAATATGATTTGGGCCAAGAAAGGTAAACTTACATAGATCTACCAATGCACCAGAGCTCAACAAACAACATACATCTATCTTTAAATCCATGATCCCGGGAAAGACACCCAAGTAGATGTAGTAAACACCCCAATTAGATGTCATAAGAACAATCTATTAGGAATATAATTTGAGCCAAAGAAAGTAAACATACGTTGGTTTACCACTGGAACACAGCACAATAAACAGTGTGCTTCTATCTATTAATCCATTAACTTGGCAGGAACCCCTAATAAAATGCCACAAGCACCATCTATCATGAATAGAATTTGAACCAAACAAGGTTAACTTACACTAATTTACGACTGCACATAGCTCAACAAACAACGTATATCTATATTTTAAGAATTGTATGGCTTATATTATTATGGATCAAAATGAATATTTTTATTGTGATTTCAGAAAATAGCCATCCAAAATCATTCATTCCAATACTGAATATGGATCTAGAATTAATAGAGTGGGTACCTCAAGGAGCAGTGGGATATTGAATATTCAATGTCGACTACAATCCAATCACAGATAAGTTTAGAACCCTCGTCCAACCCTCGGCAACATTTCTCTCATGCGTTCACTGCGAAATAATGTGCATCTTAACTCCATTCCAATATGATCAACAATGTAAACTTTGAAAGGGGAACTGATATTGTTCCTTGTTTCGTAGAGATAGCGAAAAAGTGACCCGATTTTGAAAAGGGGTGATGCAGAACACACATATTTTTTTCAAAGCATGGTTTTTGGCACTTTAAATTTTTTTTATGTACGTTAAGTTTTAGAATGTTAGTGATTTGCACGTTGATTTAAAAAAGTGGTGATTCTGCATCATGCCCTTTTTTTAAAAGACCTTTTTTTTACTTTAAATTTTCTAATATATGAAATGTAAATAATTATTTTCTAAAATTCTTAGATTTTTTGACATGTTAAAAAATTTTTATGTCAATTTCTTTGAATATATCATTTATAATATGATAGATATATTAATATATATATATATATATATATATATTATTATATATATATTATATTATATACTATTAATATATATTAAAATTGAGTAAGTAAAATAGAAAAATTTAGAAAAACATTAACAAACAAACTAAAAACAAATTAAAACCAACCAGATTAAAAAAATAAAAATACAATAAATAAATTAAAATAAAAAACTAATAAGAATTGAGACATTAAAAAAACCTAAAAACCAAAATATAATTTCAATTTAACCAAAAAAAAAAGAGGCATTTAAATTTTAAAAAATATATATATATTTTCAAATTTTAAAAAAATTTAAAATAATAATAAAAATAATATTTATTAAAAAAAAAAAAAACATATTTGTTAATTTAAAAAAATTAAATTTTCTATGGAAAAATTTTTAAATTTCGATTCTTAATTTTTTTAACTTTATTATTTAAATAAAATTAATAAAAATATATATATATATAATAATATAGAAAACATTTTAAAAAAAAAATTGAAACATAAATATTATTTTGTTTTGAAAAATTTAATGCATTTTTTTAATAAAATATTCGTTTTTTTAATATCAATTTTTATTTTTATTTTAAAATGAGCCAGGCTTACAGCCACGCTACCCAAAGTCACACCCCCATGGGCGGCTCGGCGGCAGTTGGAATCGCCCGGTCGCCGCCTGGCTGCCCGTGGGGGCGTAGCCCTAGGCGGTAGTTGGGCGAATCCCGGAATCGCCTGACCGCCCGTGGGGGTGTGTAATTCCCATGAGTTATAGGCAACACAGTGAGGGCACGCAAAGGTGATGAGCTAGGGAGCAGCGGCATGGTGGAGGCAACGCGAAGGTGAAATGTGACTAAGTGTTGGTAGTTTGTTTTATAGGTCGAGGTGTGGTCCCAACAGACCGACAAGCAGGTGAGACCAGCCAAATGACGAGACACGATGGTGGAAGAGTTGGGTCGACCGAGGGGCGAGCCGACTCGTTTGGGAGTTAAAATGAAGAATGTATGGTTTGTCGGCCAGGCAAGAGGACATGATAGTTCATGGAGGGCGAGCCATATATATGGGCGAGCTTTGGCATTTGGCTAAGGCAGAATCCAACGATCAAGGCACAAGTGTTCAAGCATGAACAGAGGTGAAGTGCGAAGTTTGTGGTCTGAAACACTAAGGCATAGTGCAGGCGATTGAGGGCTGAAGCACTCACACTGAAACGGAGGTGCGAGCCAAGGCGCAGGTCGAGGGCGTAGGTGGATGCACACGGGAAAGTTGTTGAACAAGCTGAGGGCGCGGCAAGGCATTCATGCAAGAGGTCATTCGAGGGCGCGACAGGGCATCTAGGCGAATGGTGAGTCAGACGAAGGTGCGACAGGGCATCCAGCTGAACGGATGGTTGGAACACCGGGCGAGGGCGTGATAGGGTGTTCAAGTGAACGTCAAGCGAGGGCGTGGTAGGGTGTCCGAGCAAACGCCTGGAAAAGGCACAGTAGGGCGTTCGTTCGAGGAGTTGTTTGAAGGCATGGTATGGCATTTGTTCAAGAATTCAGGCAAGGGCACGGTAGGGAATCCGGCTGAACAACGGGTCGAAGGGATGACATGGCAGGGCATTCAAGTGAACGACATGTTCAGGCAGAAACGTCCGATGGTGAACGAAGGGTGAGTTGGAGAAATGAACCTGGGTTGAACAAAACAAATAATCGTGCAACAGTTGAAGGCATTGGCAAACGGGCGAGCCATGTACAAGGTAAACGAGCTGAATGACAGTTCAGACGACTTTGCCCAAGGTTGGGCAAGGCTGCACGACAGGTGTAGGAAGTGAATTTGTATAAGTGTAAAGGTGAAATTTGGGGTTTCCCTTGGATGTAAACTTATATGTAATTCTGAAGATTAACATTATTGATACGAGTAGACTCATATTGCAGGGAGTTGCCCCTCCCATGATAATCCACTGAGCACTTGAATGGTAATGATGTTATATGATAAATGGTATATGAATGTTTCCACTATGTTTAAAGATGAATATGCTTAGTTGTTGAAAAATAAACTAAGTATCGAAAGTAGGTGTAGTCCACAATCATTAGTATTGTTAAAAAGGAAAGGGTCGAAAGTGCCGCACCTCCTATAGTACGGTTGGAAGAGTACCGCCAGTGTAGGGGCATGACAAGTGATATCAGAGCCCTCTGCATTCTGTAGAACTATGGTGATACGGGTGATTCAGATTGACAGTTTATGGTCTACACAAGATCGCAAAGAAAGATAATGGCGGAGATGGCAGAGGAACCTCAAATTGTGACAGGTGAATCTAGCCACAATGCGGGAGAAGCTTTTCTGAACAGGGTATTGGAATGAATGGAGGAATTGGGTTCTGATTGGGCTTCGATGAAGGCCGAGAACATGAAGGTTCATGAAGGCTACGCGAAGATGAAAGAAGAACTTGAAGAACTCAAGGACCGATACGAGTATACAGAATGGAAGTATACACAAACAGAAGAAGAGGTCAAGAAGATTGGTGAAGCAAGAGATCAAGGTTTGGCTGAAATCTTGAAATTGTAACAAGCTCTTGACAAAGCTCAAGATGAGATCGTGGTTTTGAAGAAGGTTGTGAGGCACAACTCAGGTGGAGGAGTGACTCATGTCAAAATCAAAAAGCTAGATTTTTATGATGGTACAAGGAGTGTGAAGACTCTTGGAAACTTTCTATGGGACATGGACTAGTACGTGGAACACTTGGGATTATTCGATGAGGAAACCAAAGTGAAGGTAGCTACTCAATTCTTGACGAAGGATGCTAAGATGTGGTGGCAAAGGAGGACGGACCAAATTGCCAATGGCAATGTTGGGGACATAACTTCGTGGGATGAAATGAAGAAGGCTTTGCAAACCCACTTCATTCCACACGATGAAACATGGGATGCAAGCATGAAGATAAAGTATATAAAGCAAACAGGAAGTCTGCAGGCATACCAGCGAGAGTTCATAAGTGCAGTTTTGGAACTTCCAAACATCGCGGAAAGGGACAAGGTGTTCAACTTTATCATAGATCTGAAGCCTTGGGCGCGGAACGAAGTGAAGAAACAAAATATTAAGACACTTGAGGAGGCTTTTGCTGCTATGGATCATTTGGTAGAACACTTTGATGAAGGTTCTGATGAGAAGAAGAAGAAGTATGACAAACCGAAAGAGAAGACTATGAAAGAGGAGACTTCGAGATCGAATGACAAGCCGAAGACAAAGAACCCCTTGAAGTGTTGGATATGTGCGAAACACACATGGTGAAGAATTGTCCTTCTAGACCAAAGGTGGTTTCCATGACACAGTCCAATGCGAAGAAAGAAGAAACTTCTGTAGGGGTTATGCAGATATTGGGTGTTGCAGTGGCCATGGAAGCAACCTTTATGAGAGATCCTGAGAGGAACAGATTGGAATATGTTGAAATGAAATTTGGGAGTGTGGATGTGCTTTCTATGGTGGATAGTGGAGCAACTCACAACATTATGAGTGAGGATATTGCAAGAAGGATCGGGCTAAAGTTTGCATCGGTGCAGGCACAAATGAAGACAGTGAATTCTCCTCCAGATTCTGTGATTGGTGTAGCTAAAAAGGTCGATGTGACACTTGGTGAATGGACAGGGAAAGTCGATTTCACTGTGGTGCAAATAGATGACTATGAAGTTGTACTGTGTATAGAATTCAATGCAGTGATTGTTCCCCATATGAGGAAACTGTACATTTACAACAGACAAGAGGATGTACCCATTGGTGTACCGACCATGGGAGTAACTAAGGCTGAGCGTAAGCTAACAACGATGAGTATGGAGGATGGAAATAAAGATGAAGAGATCTGTAATCATTTGTCTATAGCAGAGAAAAAACTTATGGAGTAATCATAGGTTATCAGGGCATTGTCAGATGGCATCTTAGATCTATCTAAGAGACTGAAGGTAGTGGAGGATGACGATGACGACGAGTATGTGAGGTCGAATGTTCAGGTGAAAGATTGGGAGGCATACTTGTAGAGAATGGAAGTGGAGGATCCAGATAGGTGGATTGAGTTGATATGTGAGGGGAAGCCTTCAGGCTTTGCTCCCTCCTCATCATATTAGACTATCGTAGAGCATGAGGCTCATTGTTAGCTGCTCATGGCAGTGAGTCTCCCAACACTTTGAACAAGCATCTAGGGGTGAGATGACACAGGCTGATAGATAGCATGCAATGGACAAGTCATGACGATGTGTGGGGTATGAGTTCTTGTGGAGAAGATGCATTGTTGGATTAGCTACCCAACTAATCACCAACATGAGGGGAACCAGCACATGATTCCTTGCAGCATAATGGCATATCTATGGCATAAGAGAAGGTTGAGTAGTGGACATCTGGACTACCCATATGCACAGTTGTGTGGATGATATCTTGGCAACAGGTGGTTGCTAGGATGGAATATTGTTGAGGACAACAATGACTTCAGGTGGAGGAGAATGTAACACCCATGATCTATAGGCAACACGGCGAGGGCATGCAAAGGTGACGACCTATGGAGTAGTGGCACAGTGGATGAAATGTGAAGGTGAAATACGACTAAGTGTTGGTCGTTTGGTTTATAGGCCGAGGTCCAATCTCGGCAGGCCGAAGGGCGGGTGAGACCAACCAAATGAGGAGACACGATGGTGGAAGAGTTGGGTCGGTCGAGGGGCGAGCCGACTCATTTGGGAGTTAAAATGAAGAATGTATTGTGTGTCAGCCAGGCATGAGGATGTGATAGTTCATGGAGGGCAAGCCATATATATGGGCGAGCTTTGGCATTTGGCTAAGGTAGAATCCAACAATCAAGGCACAAGTGTTCAAGTGTGAAGAGAGGTGAAGTGCAAAGGTTGTGGTCTAAAACACTAAGGCATAGTGCAGGCGGTTGAGGGCTGAAGCACTCACACCGAAACGGAGGTGTGAGCCAAGGCATAGGTTGTGGGCATGACTGGATGCACATGGGCAGGTTGTTGAACAAGCCGAGGGCACAGTAGGGCATTTGTGCGAGAGGTCGTTCGAGGGCGCAATAGGGCGTCTGGGAGAACGACAAGTCGGGCGAAGGTGCAGCAAGGCATCCAACTAAACGGACAGTTGGAATGCAAGGTGAGGACGCGATAGGGTGTCCGAGTGAACGCTGGGAAAGGGGGCAGTAGGGCATCTGAGTAAACGTTGGGCAAAGTCACAGTAGGGCGTTCGTTCGAGGAGTCGTTCAAAGGCACGGTATGGTGTTCATTCGAGAACTCGGGCGAGGGTGCAGTAGGGCGTCCAACCGAACGATGGGTCGAACAGAGGGTGCGGTAGGGTGTTCGGGTGAATGACATGTTCAGGTAGAAACGTGTGATGGTGAACGAAGGGCGAGTTGGTGAAACACACTCAGGTCGAATGAAACGAAGAATCGTGGGACGGTTAAAGGCATTCACAAACGGGCGAGCCATGCATGAGACAAATGAGCTGAATGACAGTTCAGGCGACTTTACCCAAGGTTGGGCAAGGCTGCACGACAGGTGTAGGAAGTGAATTTGTATAAGTGTAAAGGTGAAATTTTGGGTTTCCCTTGGATGTAAACTTATATGTAATTCTGAAGATTACATTATTGATACAGGCAGACTCATATTGCAGGGAGTTGCCCCTCCCATGATAATCTGATGTGCACTTGAATGGTAATGATGTTAATATGATAAATGGTATATGAATGTTTCCATTGTGTTTACAGATGAATATGCTTAGCTGTTGAAAAATAAACTAAGTATCAAAAGTAGACATAGTCCACGATCGTTAGTATTGTTAAAAAGAAAAGGGTCGGTGGTGTCGCACCTCAAATATTGTGGTTGGAAGAGTACCGCTAGTGTAGGTGCATGACAGGGCACGGTTGCTTGCGACGATTGGGTGATTTTGGGAATTGCCTGGCTGCCCGTGGGGTCGTGGCCTTGCCCGGTGCAGTTGTTGGCCCATTTAAAAAAAATGATATTAAAAAA
>APFE031260260.1:0-37424 GCA_000404065.3 Pinus taeda | reverse complement strand
AAAAAATAATAATTTTAATTTTAATTTTTTAATTTGAATCAAAATTATATTTATATTTTTATAGGGTAGTGTGAGTTTTTTTTTGTTTTTAACAATCTTAACAAAAAAAAATCGAAATTTTAAATTTTAAATTTGGTTTTACTAGCATTTTTTTAAAATGTTGAAAATTGACCCTAAAAAAAGTCATCATTTCAGTGTCAACACTTTCCATTTTCAGGGTGTTTTTTGCACAATTTTTCCACAAAAAAATTGTTTTCACTGCCATTTTTAAAACATGTTCAAACTTGACCCTAAAAAAAAATCATCGTTCTAGTACACACACTTTTTGTTTTTAGCATTGTTTTTCATGCTTTTTCGGGGTTTTTGGGCTAGAGTTTCCATTTTGAGTTTATAGTTCCCGTTTCAAAGTTTACATTGTTGATCCTTCTAGTTGTGAGGAGGTTAGGTGTGATGTCTTGATGGAGGATGATGTCTCGGATGATTTTGAGACTGCAGTAGGTTCATATTTGCAAATGAAAACATTCATATCTTCGACACCACCCCATCCTATTGATTTTCTTTCTACCTTCCACAGGTGGAAATGATACCCACCAACTATCCTAATAAACCCTTTCCTAAAGGAAGAAAAAATTGAAATGAGTTATGTATCAAAATACTTTCCTGTAAAAGACCCCCCCAACAAAATATATAAATAATCCCTCAAATAGGTCAGACGACCATTAGTTACTCATGAATAGGAACCCCGAAGCAGGGACCTGAGGTGTTCAAGACACTAACACCTCAATTTTTATGATAATCCTTTCTACGTACCTGATCGTTCAAAGAACAATAACAAGGGAAACTGATGTCTAAACTAGATTCTTGAACCTTTATCCTCACATTAAAACCCACTTAATAACTTGCTTTGGCACCCACCTTTCAAGAAATCATTCGCTTCATCTAGCATATACATTGCTTGATCCAGTTCCAAATATAATTTTAGAACCCTCTGTGAAGCCTCTGTGACATTTTTCTCATGCCTTCATTGTGAAATAATGCGCTCACCAACACGATAGCACCGTGACCCTAATTTTTTATTTTTGTTTTACCTGCCCTTTTTTAATGCGCTTGGCCACATTATTCAATAAAAAATATGCTTAAATACTTATATTTCTATATGGTATATAAAAACCCAATATCCCCTTATTATATAGTCAATATAATGTTTTATGATTTTTTAATTTTTCTTACCCCAATATGAATGCACGTGATATAGTATTACTTTGTCAGTGAACCTGTGTTATTTTAACAAGGATTCCCCATCAATTCAGCCACCGAAGCAAAGTGGGTGCAGGTCGAATTCCCAGATTATATAGGAAGCAGTTCAGGATTATAATATTGGAACTCCGACTTAGGTGAAACAATTGATATCATCATGGGAAGTTGATCTCAATCAATGAGAATAAGTTGAAGTGTGAATGGTGGATTGGTGAGTTCTTGCTCCAGATCCTGGTAATACTCATGGGTGAACCACACAGTACAAACAAACAGTGCACCTCTATTGGCTTATGAAGAGTCTCGTGGCTAAATCCATCATGTCATCATTGGTTGACTCTAGTAAAAGTGACCCAGACCTTCAGGAAATCCTGAAGGAATTACAGCTTATACAATTCCAAATCTAGCAGCAAAATGTATGTCTTAGTCATATCAGCAAGTACATTCCATGCCTCCCCCAATCAGAACTTCCCGAATCCAGTGCAAAGGTCCCTACCCCTATGGAGTCCTCTGATGATGATTAGTTTTTAGTTTATTTATGGCTATTTTTTGGTTGAAATTTTTGATGTATATGTCAAATAGTATCATATATTACAGTTATGTAGATGAAAACTAGTTTTTAGACATTTAGGCTTATAAGGATGTGTTTGATAGACTGAAGTTATTGATATTTTGGATGGCTTATAATGGGTTTTGGTTGCCAAGAGACCTGGTTTCCCAATGGGCAAGTTGAGGCCACTGAATGTCTTTCATGGATGTAACCTTATTTTGAAAATGAATGAGTGAAGAGGACCTACCATGCTTAGATATAAAAAATTATGAACATTTAAATGTCGTTATAAAACTATGTTATTAATATGAACATTGAAAAAACGATTATGGCTAACAGTAAATTATTTTTTTGTTATTAGTATATTTTTGTTTTAACTATTATATGTCAACTAAAAATAGAAGGAACCGCATATCTCTTTAAATTAATTTTATTCTTTACTTTCAATTATTAATCTCTATATGAATTAGATGTAAAATTAAAGTAGAAAATGAAGTATTTTATTTATGGAAGATATTGATTTTTTTTGTTATTACTATTTTTTAATTTGGTATTGTAAATATTATTTTATTATTTTTAAATGTGACAACATCTCTCCCGTAAAAAAATTATAAAATAGTTTTATTAATAATTATTTTATTAAAAATTATTGTAATTTGTTGAATTAAAAAATTAAAATAATAACGAAAGTTAATGTATTTTATTCCAAATGTTTATATATATATATATATATATATATATATATATATATATATATATATATATATATATATATATATATATATATATATATATATATAATCTCATGGTATTGATAGATTTTAAATGAAATAAAAAACTACATGTTAACTAAAGTTATTAAGGAAAAGACCTGATGGATGGATGGTGGAATTTTACCAGCGATTTTTTGAGACTTTAGGAGGTGATTTGACAGGGGTGTGGAGGAATCTAGGATTAAAGTTTTTGTGCATGAGCCCCTCAATGCTACTTTTCTAGCCCTAATTCCAAAATCTGATGCACCTTAGAGTTTTGATGATTTCAGACCTATCTCCCTCTGCAATTGCACGTACAAAACTTTTACCAAAACTATTGCAAATCGTCTCAAACCTATCCTTTCTAAAAATATCTCCAAGGAATAGTTTGGTTTTCTAGATCGTAGGTAGTTTCATGAGGCTATTGGTGTTGCCTAGGAATGTTTGCATAGAATTAAAAAGTCCAACAAAAAGGGTATGATTGTCAAAATTGACCTCTCTAAGGCCTATGACAAGATTAGTTGGATGTACTTGCACCCATTGATGACTCATATGTGGTTTGGAACTGGATTTATTAATTGGTTCATGGGTTGTATGTCAAATGTGAGTTTTGTAGTTCTTATAAATGGTGTTGCCTCCCCCTTTTTTCTTAGCCAGTGTTGCCTGCGTCAGGGATGCCCTCTGTCTTCCCTTTTGTTCCTCTTTGTTGTTCAAGGTCTTAGCCAACTTATCCATGCAGCTAACAGAAGGGGGGAGTTCAAAGAAATTGAAGTTAAAATAAAACTTTTTATTACTCGCCTCCTTTTTGTTGACGATATTATTTTCTTTTGTGATGGCTTAAGGGGAGACTTATACCAGTTGAAGTTAGTTCTGGACTTATTTCTTAAAGCTACAGGGATGAGAACTAATGCTCAAAAATCTACTATTGCATACAATGGGTTCTCGAGGAAGGATATCAACAAAACCTTATCATTTTTTCCTCTCGAAATCAAACCTATGTCGGATAGTCTCAAATATCTAGGTTTTTTCCTAAAGCCCGATTCCTATAGGAAATCTAACTAGAATTGGTTGGTCACAAAAATTGAAAAGCAAGTAAAAAATTGTAGCTATAATTGTTTATCCAGAGCAGGGTGTCTAGTCCTCATTAAATTAGTTTTAATTACAATTCCAATATATTGGATTGCTCTCACTTAGGTTCCAAAAGGAATTCTTGCACAGATCATGAAATTTCGCAGTTGTTTCTTATGGGCAGGATCAAAGGAAGATTATGTTCTTCCCTAGTTTGCTTGGGAGAAAATTGCCTGCACAAAGGATTGGGGAGGGTGGGGAATTAAGGATTTTTCAATATTTTTCTATTCATTGGTAGTAAAATCAGGATGGCACCTTTTAACTAAGGACAATATTTGGACCTCAGTGATTAAAAGAAAATATATAGATCCAATTGAAATGGATGATTGGTTGCACAATCCTAACAAGAAACCCAAAAAGCCTTTAGTCATTTAGAAGGCCACCTTAGCTTCTTTTGATCTTATTGTTGAATGTCTTTATTGGCTTGTTAGGGACAACAGTAGGCTTAGAGTGGGGGTGAACACTTGGGTGGGATGCAACGAGGTATTTACACTTCCAAGGGATATGAGAGAGTATCTTAGTGCTCAGGGGATTTTTTATATGAAGCAAATTGTAAAAGAGGAAAATTCTTCTTTTTGGAATCAAGGGGGGGAGTTTGTTGAGGACTTAAACCTTGAGCTCCATTGGGGTGCTTCCTGGCATGCCTATACCAGAGAATTGCAAAAAACAAAGGTCAGAATCATGGATAGGGAAGATGAACTCTGGTGGGTTCATGTACCCAATGGTCTTTTTGCTCTAAAGTATGGTTATAATCTTCAAATGAATAGAAGGGTTGGCAGGGATCAGGTGTGGTGGCATAAGCAAAGAAAAAATCAGACCCCATATTCTTTGGACCTACTTTGATGGTTCCTTTGATGCTCACGATAGATGTGGGGCAGCCATTATAATTCACATAAATGAACATAAATCCCTTAAAGCCTCAATGGACATTGGTATAGGAACAAACAACTATGCAGAATTACAAACTCATAAACTTCTATTGTGTTAGTTGAGATAGTTGGGGATTGATTCAGTACAGATTTTTGGTGACTCTCTAAATGTGATAAATTGGACAAACAATGTGCAGTGTTGTTAAAATCTTATTTTGGGTCCTATTTTAGATGAAATTACATTCTTAAAATATGGTTTTGTTAACTCTTTTGTCTACCACGTTTATAGGGAGAGGAACGCTAAAGAAAATTCCTTTTCTTAAAAAGGTATACAATAGGCTCTGGACATCTGGCAAATAATAGAATTTGTGGATGGTTTGGTAATTAATATGGATCAACTGCCAAATCTTAGTTAATGCTTGGTCTCCTTTTTTCGGTTTTTCACTCAACCACTGCTCGTTTTCTGAGGTTGTTCATGACAGTTAAATAGTTTAAAGTTTTATTGTGCCTTTACATGTTTTATATATATGTCGTTTTGGCTATGATGTTGTTGTGACAAAATAGTTTTTGATATGAACGGGTTGTCTTCTCGGTTCGAAGAGACCCAGTTCATGTTATTTCTCAGACTACATATATGTCTTATTTGTTGTGCCTTTTGGTTAAGAGTAAGTGATGTTATTTCCACTTTTCTCTTTTGGTTGTGCTTTCTCTTTATGCATAATGTGGATTCATATTTTTGTTTATGAATGCTTAATTGCATCTACTCATGTAACTTTTTATCCTCTTAATAAAAAGTTCAATTTTTCCTTTGGAAAAAAAAGACAGTATTTATAAACTTTTAATAATAAATAAGTTTGGTTCAAAATTTGTATGTTTAATTTCATTAGGTATTCTCTGCACCATTGATCCCAACTTTAATTGAATAACAACAAATGAGGAAACGTAATTTATGAATGATTTTATTAGTAGATGGTAAAAAAAAATCGGCATAAGTGAGATTGGCATAAGGATGCTAAGTTTTGGTTTGATCATGGTAGATAAAGTGAGAGACCATTTTGGAGAATAAGGATAATATTAAAAACACTATTACTTCCAAATTTAAGTATAAATTATGGAGTGATAATAAGTTAAAGGGGAAAATGAATGATTGAGGAGGGCTGTGATGATCGAGCGGATCTCAGGGCTGGCGATCTGAATCTCCCGCGCGCGCCTGCCTTCGGCCCTCAGGCCCTGCCTGGCAGGGCTGCGCCCCTCGCCTTCTCCCGTGCTTTGCTTCCTCCCCGGACTCCCACCTTCGGGGTCCCTCCCTCCCTCCGCTTTGTTTTCCTTTTGTTTCCAGTAGGCCTGCAATGGCAGGGTCCACCCCCCCTCCCACAGTCACTTAGAATAAAGAAGAAATTTTTGCATCCCTTTTCTCTAAAACTACAGATGAAAGACCTCGTCCCTCAGTAAAAAAGTTTATTAAAAAACTGGACGAAATCCTGGAGGTCAATCTTCCTCCTGCTCTGCCAAGGAAATCTGCAATAGCTCTGGAAGAAAGGGGCCTTGTAGGCCAGTTCACCGAGCTCTGGCCCTCACCAAGATCAGTCCAAAAATGGGTCGAGCGCAACTGGAGTCCAATGATCCAAGGAAAGATCGCCATCAGATTCTGCGGACGTGGATATTTCACATTCCTCTTCGAATCGAAGGAAGACAAGAACCTCATCTTCCGCAATAGACCTTATTTCATGGATACAAGAGGCCTTTATCTGAATAGATGGACTCCGGACTTCGATCTGGAAATGGATATTCCAAATGTGGTCCCAGTCTGGGTCCGCCTCCCTCATCTGCCGCTTCACTGCTGGGGGGATGAATCAGTCAAAGCAATAGGAAATGCAGTGGGAAAATACATCGACAAATCTGAACCAAGGGAGAACATGCATGCATGCGCAAGGATCTGCGTGGAAGTAGACCTAGGAAAAGGACTGCCAGAAGCCATAAAGATAAAGGTGGACCAATGGATGCACATTCAGCAGCTGGACTACGAGCAGCTCCCCTTCAAATGCAAGGTATGTCACGAGTATGGCCATTTCGCAAATAGATGCACTAAGTTAAAAGTCAATGAAATAGAGAACACTGAGGAAAATGCAGAGGGTTCATGGGAACATGTCAAAAGGAAAAAGCCTTCTCCCACTCAGGGAAATACTTCTAAACCTCCCCTGGAATCCAGTCTTCCCCCCCCCCGTCCCCCCCTCCAAACTCAGCTTTGCCCTCCTCCTCCAACCCTTTCGAATCCTTGGCCGAAGAACCTTCTTCTCCCCCGTCCTCCCCCCGGGCAGCCTCTCCCCGTTCGTTCCCCCCCCTTCCCCCCCTCCCACCATCGAAAGAATTCTCACCAGAAACAAAGCTAAAGAAACCAGTCAGCCCATCGATCCCCCAAGGAAAGTGGGTAGAAAGTCAAATAAGGAACTCAAAGATGAAACAGCAGCAAAGGAAATGGCAACGGGCACACAACAACCTATGGACTCATATATAGGCAAGCTAAATGGGAGTGGAGAAAAGGCCAAGGAGAAGTCTGGATCCCACCCAACAAATGGTAAATAATGATCCTGG
Source organism: Pinus taeda (assembly GCA_000404065.3). Lineage (NCBI taxonomy): Eukaryota > Viridiplantae > Streptophyta > Pinopsida > Pinales > Pinaceae > Pinus > Pinus taeda. The sequence continues at coordinate 30,279 of APFE031260260.1, read as the reverse complement.
TCTCTTGGAATAGCAGGGGGATGGGTTCTTCCTCAAAATGGAAAGCTATAAAGGATTTGTTAAATCAGGAACACCCAGATCTTCTCCTTATCCAGGAGACCAAAATCACTGAACAAGATTTCCAACAGCAACTACAGCACTTCAAAAACTTCACAGGCCTCTCAATAAGCTCAAATGGCGCTTCAGGTGGGATTGGAACAATTTGGAACAAGAATAATTGGGAAATTATTCACTCATACCTCTGCCCTTGGTGGATCAGAACAGATATGAAAAACAAAGGCACTCAGGAAGTCTTCCACATCTACAACATATATTCCCCAAATCACTATAGGGACAAAATCAGCTGCTGGAACACAATAGAGGCAGACCTCCTCACCATCCATAATAGCAGAATAATCATCGGGGGCGACATGAATGTCATAAGAAATGCGCAAGAGAAATTTGGGGGAAACTTTCATGCAGACACTTCTCGGGATAAGCTAGAATCCATCATTCAGTCATACAATCTGATAGACACTCCCTTGTCAAACGGAAAATATACTTGGAACAATAAAAGATCAGGCCCTCATAATATTAAGGAAAGACTGGACAGGTTTCTAATTCAGGAAGGAATAGAAGAAAACCATCAGTCCATTAAGAGCTACTTAATCCACGCCATAGCATCGGACCATAAGCCAGTGATCCTCAACCTGGTCAAAGAGCGCAATCTAGGGCCTCTCCCCTTCAAATATAATAAAATCCGGGACCTCCAAGAGGAATTTTGTGCCCTCATTCAAAATCAATGGGACAAGGAAGTCATCAGATCGCCACATTTTTTCTGGGAAACAAAACTAAAACACCTCTGGGTTGTCATTAAGCAATGGGCAAAGGAAGCGGCGAACACTAAAAGGAAAAAAAAAACAGACCTGATCGCAAAGATGGAACAGTGGCACAATGACAAAGAGTCCACCCATTATTCAGAAGAAGATTTAGAGCAGGAAAAAAATCTCTACAAAGAACTTTTCAGACAAAATCGATTAGAGGAAGAGGAACAAAGACTAAAATCTCGCTGCCTATGGTTGAAAGTCGGTGACAAGAACACTTCCTTTTTCCACAATAACATCAAACTTAGGAGAGCTGGGAATCAAATCGACAAAATTGAGGTCGATGGGAAAGAGGTGAAGGACCAAGAAGAAATCAAAGATGCTGCCCACAATCACTTTAAGGCCCTCCTTACAGTAGCACCGCAGCAAACGGATAGCGCAGACTTTCTCAGTAAAATAGAGTGCAAACTATCAGAGGAGCATAACCAAGAGCTGGACCAAGATATCACTGAAGAGGAAATTCGCGCGGCAACATTCAGTATGCAGCAAGATAAGGCTCTGGGGCCGGATGGATTCACAGTGGCCTTCTATAGGCAGCACTGGGAAACTATCAAAAAAGATTTCATTCGAATGATAAAGAATGTCTTCAGAAATCACAAGCTGGGCGAGAACACCAAATCTTCACATATTGCCCTGATCCCCAAGGAAGCAAACCCCCTCTCGTTTGACAAGTTTCGGCCCATTTCTTTATGTAATGTCTCCTATAATATTATAACAAAAATCCTTGCAAATAGACTCAAAAAAGTCCTCCCCCTTCTAATATCTGAAAATCAAGGGGTTTCGTCCCAAGCAGGCAAATAACAGAGAATGTCATCCTCATACAAGAAGCCATCCACAGCAGTAACAACAGAGGGGAACGAGGAATGATAATCAAACTGGATATGGCCAACGCCTTCGACCGTGTGGACCAATCCTTCTTAACAGCAGCTCTAAAGAAATTTGGGATCTCAAGCAACTTCATCAGCATAATTAATGGGTGCATCTCCAATCCCTGGACTGCACCTTTGATTAATGGCAGGCCCAGCAAATATTTCAGAAGCTCTAGAGGGCTGAGACAAGGTTGTCCCCTTTCTCCATTCCTCTACATTATCATAGCTGAGACCCTGAACACCCATCTTGATCAACTCCGCAATAACAAAGAGATACCGGGAATCTGTATAGAAAAAGGGATAAAAGAGATAAATCATTCGCTTTTCGCGGATGACACTCTTCTAATAGGTGGAGCCTCCAGCTTAATGGCAAGGAGATTCAAAAGAATTTTGGACGTTGTCCTCTCAGCCTCTGGGGGTAAACTGAACAATAGGAAATGCAGAATTTATACTTGGAATGTTCCACCCCAAACCCAACAAAGAATATCCTTAATTTTAGACATTCTGGTTCAAAGAAATTGGAGCTCTTTCCCTTATTTAGGACTACCTTTGGCTAAGGAATCCGTCAAATCTGAAGTCTCGACAAAACATATTGAAAATATGAGAGGCCTCCTTCAGGGCTGGGGAGCTTCTTGGCTCAACTTAGCAGGTCGAACAATTCTCATTAAGGTTGTCCTCTCAGCTCTCCCAATCTATCAGTACGCTGTCATCATGGCGCCGGCCAGCGTTCATAAACATTTGGAACTCATCATGAGAAGCTTTCTCTGGCAGGGAGGAAAGCAGGAGACCAAGAAATTCTGTCTCGTAAAGTGGGATCAAGTAACCCTCCCTTATGAAAAAGGGGGTCTGTCCATTAAACTCCCAAATCTCTCAAATCAATCCCTGGGGCTCAAACTGATATGGAAAATTCTCTCAAACAAAGGATCATGGTGGGCCGAGGCTATAAAACGAAAATATCTCAGAGGTCTGAATTCAAACATCCTCACTGAGGAAATTGTCGATAGACCTTGTACACCAATGTGGAGACTGATCAAAAAAGTGTTGCCTCACTTCAAAGAAAATGTATCCAAACTCCCAGGAAATGGAAAGGACACCAAGATCTGGTTGGATCGCATCATGGGTTCAAAACCGAGAAACCTTCTACAAGACCTTCGACCCCTGCAGGATTGGATGGAAGCCCGAAAGATAACATCTATGTTCGACATATCCTTATGGAACCACAACCGTTGGCTAGATTGGAAGGATATTCAAACACCCCCCCTCCTTAAGGATCAATGGATCAACCTCAAGCTTTCCCTTTCTGGCTCTGCTCCAACAAATATGAGGACCAAAGATAGATATATTTGGGACCCCTATGGGGGGAACTTCACAGTGAAAGAAGGTTATAAATCGCTCCAAAACTTATCCCCAGTAGCAAAGTGGAATCTACACGCAGTGGCTTGGAAGACTGAGTGCATTCCCAAAGTGAAATACTTCAACTGGACTCTCCTCAAGGGAAAAACCCTCACAGCTGAGAACTTAAGGAAAAAAGGAATACAGGGTCCTTCAATTTGCTACTTCTGTCGAGCAGAGGAGGATTCCATTCAACACATCTTCCTAGCCTGCCCCTTAGCACACCATTGCTGGAAACAGTTGATAAGCCCCATGGAATCTCGAGAAAGCTTTGATCAGATTCCCAATCTTCAGAAAAACTGGATGAACAACTACCCCTACACCAGGAAAGGCAAGCACAACCTCATCCGGGTATGGAAATGCATCCCTGCCTCCCTTTGCTGGCATCTCTGGCTAGCAAGAAACAATTTCTTCTTTAACAACAAAGAGCCAAACACGGCTAGTATATTGGCAAAGACAATAGCCAGCATCTCTGAATCCATCAGTGCCAATTACATAGCCTTTCCAGACCAAACGAAATGGCTCCAAGACGAGAGAGACTGTTATAACAAATTTAGTCTCATCCACAACCAAACCCAGCTTTCTCAGGCTCCAATTAACAAAGAAAGGCCAAATTGGAAGCTCAGAGGCTCCAAGGAAAAGGTTCAGAAGTGGATCTCAAATCAGAAGCGTCCTGTTCTTCTCTTCGATGGTGCTTCGAAAAACAACCCCGGAAAAGCCGGTGCAGGGGGCATCATCAAAGACCAAAACGGGAAAAGCATCCTCAGTTACGAATGGGGCCTGGGGAACGCCTCCAACAATGCAGCAGAAGCTTACAGTCTTTTCCTAGGGACTTCTCTTCTGTCCAGATTGGGAATCAGGAATGCTATAATATTGGGGGACTCGGCTATTATTATTGGCGCTATGGTCCCAGGCAGAAATTTTAAAAAGGAAGGACTCAACAACATCAAGACTAGGATTCATGACAACCTTAGACAGCTGGGAGACCCAACCTTCCTTCACATCCTAAGATAAAACAATGCAGATGCAGATCAACTAGCAACAAAGGCTGTCAGCAGACAGCAAGGACAAGTGCGTGAGAATGACAAGATTTATGCCAAGGCAATCCCCTAGCAGACTCAGCAGTCATCCAGACATTCGGCCCAGCGCCTTCAGAACCCGTCCTCCCCTCAGTCAATCTGGAAGCCAATCTCACCTCGATCTCAATCACGCTCCCTCCTCCATGCTCTCCTCACCTTACGCCTCAGACATCAGCGCAAAGCACCTCTTTTTCACGCGCGCCACTCTCCATCCAAATGCTAGTAAACATCCCCTCCTTCCCCTCACCGATTGCAACAAGAATATCATTCAGGAAACGCTCCCAGACCTCCCCAATAAAAATATCCGGATCTCTCATCATGACAGGCCTCCCTCTCCTCTTTATATCCATCCTACCTCTTCAGCTCTTCCCAGCATTTCTCTGTACAATCTGTCTCAGACGTGGTTCAAAGTAGGTATTGATAGGAATCGAATCGCCCTCAGCAGCAAAAGCCTCCCGAGCGCTTATCCCCCCATCCATTGGCTGCTTCATCTTCGGGACCAGCCCTTCTTCATCAAGCGAGGCCGACAGCAAAGCTCCAGCGCAGAGACAGCTTCTCCTTCAGCTATCAGACAGCAGCACCAAGGGGAAGAATCTCGAGAAACAGAAGGCGGAATAAGAACAACTAAAGGAAAGATGCCAACACCTGGAGGAGGCCATTACCTACATAAAGTCCATCAAGCAAAGCATGCAAGCAGAAGAATCTATCAAGGTCAGCAAAAAAGAGTTCCAGGCGGAAGACCTGGTTAAACAGTCTTAATGTCAAGCAAATTTTGTCTATTGGCTGGCCTCTTTGTTAGGCAATACAGTCGTTACCCATTCCAATGTATTTTCATTAAGCTCAACTCTCAGAAGTCAAGGACAGCGAACCTATTTTGGAATTTTTCTCTCTCTCTCCTTTCATCTTATGTAACAACTCCTGCTCACAGCAGTTTTTTATAATACAAGAGTAAACGACCATGTTAAAAAAAAAATAAGTTAAAGGGGAAAAAGAAACTAAATATTATGAGGTGATCAACCCACTCTGGAAAACCATAGTCATGAACGCTGCCACTAATAATTTAAATGAAAGAATATATACTTTAAAAGCGTACAAATATTTAAAAGTACACTATAAAATAATATAATATAATTATTTCAACTTTAAACATGGTTTAATAAATAGTTTTCAATCTATATTTGGTATTTGTTTGAAATTTTATGGAGAATTTCTTTACATGTTAGAACACAAAAATAATGAAAACTTTATAACTATTAAAGGGGGAATTTTACGTGACTAAAATTAAAACTTTTGATATCCATAATTTTTATAACATATTTTTTATAAATTTTTTATAAAACTTTCTATATCATTAAATTTTTATAATATATTCTTTTTATATTTTATATTTTATTTATTTATTATTGTTATTTAAAATTTTTTTTAAAAAAATTAAAATTTAGTAAAATCATAGGTTTTGTATTCAATTTTATTAGATATTCACTTTCGGTAATGATTTTTTTCAACTTAAGCTTCATAATGGAGTAATCCAAAATTTCCTGCTATTATAATTTGTTGGGTTATTAGAATTATATTTGGCATAATTGTCCTAATTAATCTTTATTAGTTTTTAGATCCTTTATTCTAGGACTATGTTCAACTAGATTATAATCCTATATAGGTACTTGATTGTTGGCTTGGTTAATGTAAGTGTGATTGGAGTAGTCTCCAAACAAATAGGACTACATAACTACAGTGACCAAACAAATAGAGACCGATATCCAAATCCCACCCGTAGCACCAGCCTAAACACACAAATAAACCTACCCATACAATCCATCGCCAAAATAACCAGCTAGAACCATTATCAAAGATAACAAACTAAAACAAACCCTGACACCAAACAATCATAGAAAACCCACTAAAATTACTAGACTTCAAGAGGAAATTAACACACAACGACTAGGACAACTGACCCTTGAGATCCAATGATCCAGATTTAAACAGGAATGCAACAAATTACAGAGATAACCATAAACACAAAGATGCAGCATAAATAATACTTCATTTCATTAATGTAAAATATTGAAATATGCTTACAGACAAAAATGGAAATAAACCAGCTGAGGCAATGGAAGCTTGTCTCTAAGAAGAGATGTGGCGGCTACATGCCTCTGAACTATGTTACAATGAGGCTCGAAGGCCCATTTATTGTTGAGAAATAATGGAAATCCCTAAACATCCAAAAACCTAACCCTAGAAGATGAAACGCCAAACTGTGGGCCCTGTTTGGGTAAATTGGTACATCAACTTCCTGGGGTCCTAACTTTGGCATACGATCTCTGTTTGACGCACACAATATCTCGTTGGAAAGATTTATCTGAGAACTACGACTTTAGGAAGAGAAACATAGGTCCATGAACCCATGTTTCACTCAATTTTCCCAAAACATGTCGTTTAGGGCCTCAAAATGGCTCTGGAAGTTCAGGACCTGAAAAACTACTAAAAATAGTAAACTATGCTACAATTAAGGAAACTAAAAGGCTGAAAGAAACAGTGGTGGGGGTCCAAGTGGACTTGGCGGGTGGCCACCAATATCCTCCTGGATCATTCCTCCCCCCTTAGGAAGCAATGGTCCCCATTGCGTTGAGTTCCTTCATGAGATGAGGAAACTTTTGTTGAACTTGGTCCCTGGTGAGCCACTTGCCCTGGTGAAGGAGTTGGCCTACTTTGACAACTCGATACAATTGGATATTTTGTTGGTGAGTGTGCTTGATCTATGTGTCCATGATCTGATCAATTGCAACTTATTCCATGTAATCTGGATTTAACTCTGTGGGTGTGAGTTGTTCTACAATGTCGGATGTGTCTAGTAATGGTGGAAAGTATGGTCGAAGGTGATCCACATTAAACATTAGGTGCAGGCCAAGGAATGGGGGAATGTTGAGCTCAAATGCATTTTCTCCCACAGCCTTGGTAATGGACTAAGGACCATATTGGAGTGGTTTGAGTTTCAGATATGCTCCAGTAAGACATTCCTTTTGTAAATGCAACCAGACTTTGTTGCCCACCTGAAACTTGTGTGGCACCTGATGTTGATCATGTCGTTGCTTGTACTTGGCATTTAATTTCTCCAGAAATGTCATGGACCTATTAAAAAATATGTTGGATGTGCTCAATGAAGTTGTTTGCCTTATCTATTTCGAACTGGACATGAGCCGAATCTGTGTGAGTAGCTGCAAATGGCATGGCCACATCAATGGGACATAGTGGCTAGAATCCCAAGCCCACCTGAAAAGGGTTATGGCTAGTTGCGCTGTGGAGAGCCCGGTTGTAGCTATGATGAACATAGGGGAGGCTCTCGTCCGATGTGCGTAGATGCTTTGATTTGTACATGCGTAGAATGTGTACGATCATCATGTTGACAACCTCTATATGGCCATAAGTTTGAGGATGGAAGGCTGTGGACTTAGTGAGTTTGGTGTCCATCATTGACCAGAGACTGGACCAAAATGTACTGAGGAACCTGTTGTCCTGATCTGAGATGATAGACTGTGGGATCCAAAAGTGTACCCAAACTCATTCAAAAAAGAGTTTAGCAGTGGCTTCTGCTGTGATATTCTTCTTGCAGGCCGCCATAATGGCCATCTTCGAGAACCTATTAATGACCACAAAAACACATTCATTTCCATGTTTAGTGGAAGGAAGGCCTGACATGTAATCCATGGAGATGGATTCCCAAGGTTGACTAGGGGTAGGCAGCAGAGTATAGAGGCCTTTCTTCTTTATGGTTAGTTTGGCAATGGCACAGGCCATGCATGATTTGATGTACTTCCTGACATCTTGTCAAAGATTTCGCCAATAGAAATACTTCTGCAATACTGCCACTATTTTCTCGACCTCGATATGCCCAGCATCCCGACTGTAGTGTGCTTCCTAAATCATCTTCGCACGTCGCTTGAAGGAACACAAAGGTGACCCAGGTGGCACAACAAGGCATCCTTGAGGTGAAAATCTGAAACATGTTGACCCTCTAAGAGTGTCTCCTATGGGTGGCCGAGTTCTAGGTCGCTTTTGTAGAGAAGTGGCCAATTAGAAGTCTCATGACCACAAGAGTTGAGCATGGTGGTTAACACTATGATCGATGATCGACTGAGCCAACCAACATTATTGGTGTTGCCTTTCTTATACTTTATATTCAAATGGAACTGTTGAAGGTATGTGGACCACTTCTGATGGCGATCATTCTACAATTTCCCTTGGGTCTGTATGAACTGTAGGGGTTAGTGGTTTGTGTGGATGACCATTTCCTTCCCCAAAATGTAATGCTTCCATTTTTGGTAGGCATGTATAATGGAATACATCCCTTTGTCATAAGTGGGATACTTTTGGACTATGTCCGAAAGTGTCTCACTGTGATATGCCATTAGATGCCTGTGTTGAGTAAGGACTACCCCAATAGCATAGTCAGAGGCATTTGTTTCAACCTCAGATGGTTGTTGCAAGTCTAGTAATGCAAGCATTGGTTTGAGCAGAGGGGATCTTTCAAGTCTATGAATGCCTTTATTGAGATTCAGACCAAAATAATTTTTCTTTCGCTCCTCCCAACACGAACCTACGGTAGAAGTTGGCAAGACCTAGAAAGTTACAGAGCTCTATCAGAGTGGTTGGATATGGCCAATCCTAAATGACTTGGATCTTGGCTAGATCCACATGCACCTCATGTTTATCAATAATGTATCCCAGATACTGAACTTGGGTCATGCCAAAAGTATGTTTCTCCAAATTGGCACATAACTTGTGTTGCCGCAGTGTTTGGAGAACTTGTCCGATGTGGTGGAGGTGCTCTTCCCAACTCTGGCTGAAGATCAGGATGTCATCCAAGTATACCATGACAAATGAGTTGGTAAATGGCCACGAGATGTCATCCATTAGCCTCATGAGCGTTGTAGGAGCATTCATCAATCCGAAAGGCATAACCAACCATTCGAAAAGGCCCTCTTTGGCTTTGAAGGTAGTCTACCACACATCGGAGGGTTCGATTCGTACCTAGTGATATCCTAACTTCAAATCAATCTTGCTGAAATATTTTTCCCCCTTTAGTTGGTCTAGGAGGTCATCAATTTGTGGGATCAGGTACCTATTATAGATAATGATCTTGTTCAGCGCCCGATAGTCAATACAGAGTCTCCAAGTCCCATCCTTCTTCTGTACCAATACAATCAGGCTCCCACAGGGTGATGAACTTGGACGGATGTGACCTTTCTGTCAGCAGCTCCTAAATCTGCCTCTTGATTTCATCATTCTCCAGAACGGAGCATTGATAGATTGGTCCATTGGGCAGTGGCGCACCTGGGGTCAGATCAATGGAGTGCTTGACCTTACAGTGTAGAGGAACCCCTGCGGGGGAGGTGCAGATGTCCTCGTACTCCTCCACAACCTTGTCCATCTGTAGTTGTCATGTGAAGGGGCCCTGTCTGGAGGTCGTGGCCACCGTCTTCTTCTTTTCTTGAGGGATTATCATCAGGAAAACAAATTTCCTAGATTTGGAAATGAGCTTACTGCATTGTTTTGTAGTAACCAAAGAGATGGCGGTAGGCGGTGCTACCTCTGGTATCATGTTCAATTTATTTCCCAAAGTAACAATAATAGCATGGGGTCTTGATTCATACACATCATGTCGCTTCCACAAGTATGGTTGTCCTAATAATACATAACAAACTTCAAGGGGAGCAATGTCGGAAAATACCTCATCCGTGAAGGGCTTGATGTTATATGGAAAGCGACATTGTTGGCTCACATGAAGATCCCATCCTTGGTGAAGCCACTTGATGGTGTATAGTTGTGGATGTGTTGTGGTCAATAAGACCAGCCGCTTCATGACCTCTGTCAAAATGAGGTTCTTTTGGCTCCCGTTGTCGAAGAACTATAGCGGGGAGCCCTTTACCCACATCTGGGAGTGGAAGAGATGCTCCTCCTCCTATGGATCTTCGGGTTCCTCCTTCTGGATCTTCATGGTGGCAACGGTGGTGTTGGGCTCCGCATTGATAATCTGCTTCCCTTTGTCATTCCCCTTGTCGAGTTCTGACCCAGAGTTGGAACATGCATCTGATTATGAAACCTTTAGCTCGACCACCAATGACTACTTGGCCCGACACTCACTTGTGTTGTGAGTGGAGCTTTTACGGAACTCACACCACTTTCTTGTGTCCTTTTTCGGCTTCACGGCATTGTTCTTTGCTTGCAGCTTTGGCGGGTTGTCTTGGGCCACCCTGCCTTAGCTTTGTCCTTTGTTCTGCGGTTTGGGGGCACCTTTCTGTTGCTTCGGATTTGCAGATCCAAAGTCTTGCTTCTTCTGTTAAAACTTTTTCTCAACCTTGACGGTATATCGGTATGTCATGCTGAGTGAGGAGATGTTCAAGAATTCTATTTCTTCCTGGATGTACTTTTGCAGGCAGCCACAGTATTTGAGTACCAAATGTTGCTCTAAATTCTTGATACCCGACTTTGTACGAAGGGTATGGAAAATATTGGTAAACATTGGCACGTCTTGGTCCTTTCCTTGTCGCAGCGTGGTCCACTTTATGTATTTATCCTCATAGCTTCCGACAGGGTAGTACTACTCCTTGATGGCATCCCAAAATGAATTCCAGGTGGGTGCAGCTAAAAATAGTGAACCTGTACTTTCATCCTTCTGCTTGCAGTAGGTTTCCCACTAGTCCTTGACATGGAGGGATGCTTTGAGAAGAGCGAAAATAATCTTTTCCCTATTGGAAAAATCATGAACAGAAAAATAACGCTCTAGCAGATTTAACCATTTATCGATGGCATTTACATCTATCTAACCCTTGAATATCGGGATTTCAAAATTAATTTGTACCTTAAATAGTGTGGCATTTCCAGAGTAGCTGTTGGAAGCCAATGCGTTTCCCATAGGTAGCCGCTGAAGGATCTGGGCAAATTTGTCCATCATCGTGTTCCTTTGTTGCTTGAGGGCTTCTTCGAGCAAGATTTTGATAAGATCTCCTGCCCCCTCATCTTTATTTTCATCCACCATGGGAGGTTGTTAGGGTTTGCGAGGCTAGTCTTGCAAAGGTTCGACCAGTTCAAGCCCTAAATCCTTATATCCTGACCTCGTTGGGGACATGCAAAGAAAAACATAGAAAAAAAAGACCACTCTAATACCACTGATCTAGATTTAAACAGGAATGCAACAAATTACAGAGATAACCATAAACATAGAGATGCAGTGGAAATAATACTTCATTTCATTAATGTAAAATATTGAAATATGCTTACAGACAGAAATGGAAATAAACTAGCTAGGGTGATGGTAGCTTATCTCTGAGAAGAGATGTGGCAGCTACATGCCTTTGAACTATGTTACAATGAAGCTCGAAGGTCTATTTATTGTTGAGAAACAATGGAAAACCCTAAACATCCAAAAACCTAACCCTAGAAGATGAAATGCCAAACTATGGGCCCCGTTTGGGTAAATTTGTACATCAACTTCTCGGGGTCATAACTTTGGCATACGATCTTCATTTGATGTGCACAATATCTCGTTAGAAAGATCTATCCAAGAACTATGACTTTGGAAAGAGCAACATCGGTCCATGGACCCATGTTGCTCCTAGTTTTCCCAAAAAAAACATCGTTTAGGGCCTCAAAATGGCTCTGGAAGTTCAGGACCCAAAAAACTGCTAAAAATAGTAAATTGTGCTACAATTAAGGAAACTGAAAAGCTGAAAGAAACAATGGTGAGGGTCCAAGTGGACTTGGCGGGTGGCCTCCAATATCCACTTGGATCGCCCAATTTACCAGGACACTGTAAGATGCCCACAAAGAACAGAAGGGAGACTAGAACAAGTGAAATTAACTTATAGGCTTAGAGCTCTAGCCATAACTGAAAAAAGAGTCTAACTCCACCAACCAACTTGACCAAGCTACGAAGACCACAACCACCTTTGCATGCCAAAGGATGAGAGCACTTAGAATTTCGCCACGCCTTGCGTAAATCAATGTTTCCTTCCATACCAATGCTACTACCGACACCACCCTCACATGAAAGTAACTCCAGATCACTGATGTCTTCCCCTTATTTCTCACTCTCTCTTCACAGACGAACTTACCATCCTTCCAACCCATAACAAATAACCCCCACCAACTATATTTTTTCAAGCTCATGCATGCAAGACACCAACCGCATACAATTATCAATTAATGAGTGATTATGAGCTCAAGGGTGATGGTAACAAAGCCCTAGACCCTATACCATTCATTATAACGCCCCCATCAAGGGACCAACCCTTGTTGCATTGACATCATGAATTAATTGAATTAACTAAGCTAGTTACGATAAATTAATATTTCATAAATATACAAAGAAAATAAACATGCAAAAAGAAATAAATAAAATTAATTAATCAAATAAATATGCAAAAAGAAATAAATTACATTAATTAATCAAATAGTAAAGTATGGAAATATAAACTACAATCAAAATAAATACTTAATAATTAAATTATTTCATTATGATTTGGACAATGTTCTAGGAGTCCTCCCCCAAACAATGGAGAGAGTTATATGTTTATATGTAACATTTGTTTAGAAATAAAATAATAACCAATCAATGAGATCCACAAGTTTCTTATATGGTTTGCTAACAATTAGCAAACAATACATATGCTTTCACAAATCTCTCATTTGGTTTGTTATTAAATAGTAAACAATAAACAACTTACACATAATTCCAAAATAATTATTAACAACTCAATTTATCATGTCTAACATTGATCATAACTGAAATAATATGATAACAACTATATAACAACATCAACTCAAGATTCCAATGGCTCGTGATTGCAAAGTTGCAGTAATGGCATGAACTGGAGTTGCAACAAAAATGTGAACTGGAGTTGCAGCAACAATGCAAACTGGAGTTATAGCAAAAATTTGAACTAGAGGGTCAGCAATGGGAGTTGTAGTGACAACATGAATGAGAGTTGTGGTAACGAAATGAATTGGACTTGCAACAATGAGATTTGTAACACTAGAGTTGCAAGAGAGAGTAGTAACAACGACATGAACTGGAGTTGCAATAATGGCATGAACTAGAGTTGCAACAATAGAGCTCATATTTGTATCAAAGGGAGTTGTAGCAATAGAGTTCGAAGTTGTAGGAAATTGTAACCAAAACTTATGGAAACGTCACAATGTACACAACAACCTACCTTGTACATTATCTTTATAAATTTCAACTCAACGATAAATACAAATATGATATTTTTTAATGTTTAATCATAAATTCATATAAAATACTAAAGAAACACAATGGAAAAAACTTTATGTCTAAATCTCTGATATAAGTAATAAAATGGACTAATGCATGGTTATAGGCTAGTGAAAAGGAATTAATAATAAGGAAAAGGAATTAATAATAAGGAAAAGGGGGTGTAAAAATGTGTCAATTTTGAGGTTTGTCAATCACCTATTATCTTGCGACCACTAAAATATTGTGTCTTCCCATCCCAAGGTGTTGATTGTGTCATCAAAATGTGTCTCTCTCCATTTGCTCGATATCTCTATTCTTATGTTCATAATGAATAGGTGGTGTTGTTTATGAAATGATATTTCATTCATCAAGGATTGATGAGTACAACAGAATTGCTAAATGTTCTTGATGCAGTAACAATCCTTTTGTTAACTCATATTGACATTTGGATATCATAAGGCATGTGAGGTTATTACGATCAAAAATATTGTTGAAGAATGTAACTAGTATCATTCTTCATAATTGTATTTGAGTCATGATCTAATATATTAGTCGAGAAAAAGAAAATTTATTTTATGAGCATGGGTTTCCTGTTTCTAGGTCAAGCCCCCATTGTAGGCTTTTAGGTTTGTGTCAAAAAGTCAAAGTCATAGACCCTTCTTGGCCGTTACATGTCAAGAAATGGAATTATTTTGTTGTAATTAAGTCAAATTAGTCCCCTCCACCAAGTTGGCTAGCCAACTATTCATGTTGGCTTATTAGAGGAGATTCCAACAACTATATATAGCAATGAATTCAACCTATTCAAGGAAGAAAAATTCATGAAGTTTGATAAACAATCCTAGAAGTCGAAAGAAGTGTGAAATTACAATGAAGAACCTACAATAAGTAAAGAAGACGATGCAAAGGAGATTGGAAGTATAGTAATGATCTGCATTTCATCATTTTTTGTCCTACATATGAAAATTTTGTAATGTTGTAGGACCGAAGGTATAAGGTTATGGTGATCGGCCAAAAATTGCATGAGTAGAAGAAAGAGTCAAAACCCTAAATGTTATCCTTGATTTGAATTTGGAAGTTTGAATTGTCTTCATAAAGGTTGACTTGGTGCATGTAGGAAGGTCTAATACTTTAAGGGTATTGGTTGTCTCACTTTGATTTGATTCTACTAGTAGAAGAGTTTGACTGGGTTTTCCCCTTCTTAGGGGTTTGCTTTGGTTGAGTGCCTACATCTTGTGTTTTTTGTTGTGATATTCATTGTTTGGAATTTGCCATGACGATAAGATTCTAATAAATTTTAAATAAGAATTACTAAACATCACAATAAAGTTTCAAGTAGAAATCAAATTGATTATAACCCTAACTAAGTTTCCCTACGATTTCTCAACATTGTATCAAAGCTTGGTTTACTTGAATAAGGGAAGTAAATAATATACCGTGGGCTTCAACTCTACAAAAGAAGGTAGTCATCTAGGACCGAGCTCCTAGAAGGAAAATAATATGAGTTTTGGGCACATAGATAAGCCATAACCACAGTGACTAGGCCGCAAACCTATGCAAGGCATACATGGGGTTTTGGAGAGCCTATACACTTTTTTTCAGAAGTTTGAAAGGCTACTACAATAACCCTTACAAAAACAAGCACTTTCATAAGGAGAATCAAGTCCAGTGGTTATAAGACAATGTCTAAAATCATCTTCAAAAAACTCAAAATTTTGTAATACCTCAATGATCCAAATTCCCAGAAATTTTTGCATAATCATGATTATTAACACCATATATTTTGGAGGCTAGTAAAATCCCTAGAAAGATTCATTTGTTAATAGACCAAGAAAATTGTGTATTTCATGCATTATAGGCCTATCTTGAAGCTACAAAATAGGAGTCAAAGACCTGTGCAATTATTAAGTCTCAAGGACAAGTCCTTTTTATGGGTCTATCACTTATGTATAATCACCATATTTGGAGTAAAACTACCACCCTGCACTTTTACTATTAAGGAAGCCAAAAAGTTGTGATATAAAAAAAGACAGAGGTCTGAGATATATGCATAATTTGAGCTTGAACAGTAGTTGGCCTCAGTGGTTGACGAGGACATATATATATATAATAGTTGTTGAGACTTATAGGAGTGTCCTCTCCTACAAAATTTTCATTATGAAGCAAGGTCACAAACAGCTCTTTTGAATTCATTATGATCATTGATCCAGTATTCATCAATATTTTGAAAACCCCTAACCATAGGATCATCTTAAGTTCATATTGTAGCATTCAAAGTTCATCTCTCTTGAAAAAGGTAATTTATCATCGTCAAAAGTACTAGATTCAGAGTCTAAGAAGAAGCTATAGAAAAAATGATTGTGATCATGTAACAGTGGTAAGTTCCTATCTCAAAGAAAGAGGAAAGTTGATCTCTGAGAAAAATATATTCTTTGTCTCAAGGAGAAGATATAGTATTCTAGAATTTCTATTTAAATCAAAGAATTCAAATAAGACAGGACCTAGACTTTATAGGAAGATCGTGGCAACCAAGGAAGTGAAAAATATCTTCGAAATTAAAATCAAGGAGAAAGCATTGCAATAACTCCCAGTAATCATGAAGAACTAAGGTATGTGGTCCTTGAATTTGAGGTACGTATAATTATTTATATTATAACAAGATCTAATCCATACTAGTTTGGGGTTTTGAAAATTTCTTTTTTTAGAGTTTGTAATATCTAAGTTCTTGTAAATCCTAGTTTAGAAGCCTTAATCCTATAACTTGAACTTATTAGTCTCTATAATTTGTAGATAGTCTAGGGAGAAGTTGGAAACCCTAGCAAGTTTAGATTTGAATGTAAATCCATAGAATTGATATTTTAAGGTTTGGACCTAAAAATTTCTAGCTTTTCATTATACCCTTGTACTTATATACTTTTTGTACTTGTCAAGTAAATGATACAGATACATAAAGAAATATTAATACTTTAAAGAGAAAGCCCTTCAAAAAGAAGCCATACAAGGTTTGTGAAAGAAGTAACTCAAGGTATGTATAAAGACTTATAGCAGGTTTGATCATTTTATCTTTAAAAATCTCTATTACTAACTCTCTCATGTCTAGGTCTTTTAATCATCAAGATTCTTGTTTAGGGTGATTGATAGTTAGATTAAATCAACCTTTTTCATACTCTCTATCTTTTGTTTTACTTTGGTAAAATCCTAACCTATAGGTTCGCTACAAAACCATAGTATTTTATTGCTTAGGGTATGTGGTTGTTAATGATGAAACCCTAGTCTACTTAGGGGTTTCCAATAAAATCTAGAACATATGATGAATTCCTGCTTTCTTAGGGTTTGTTGATATTATGAAACACTAACTTTTAGAGTTGTTTTTGATGTCTAGGTTATATGATGAAACACTATATTTTCAAGGTTTGATGAATTAGGGTTTATGACAAAACCCTTGTAACAGTTAATGAAAGATCCTAGGAATGAAATCATAGGTGTATGTATGCTTCAAACCCTAGCTTGATCAAAATTGTTGAACATATAACATTGAAGTTTTGATATTTAGGGTTCACGACAGGAAACCTAATTTGATATGAAATTCTAGGGCATAATATTGAAACCATAGATGTAAAATGATTTTCCTATAATTTGATTGCTAACTTGATTTAGATATTGATATATAATACTTTATGTCTCGATGATGGAATACAGAGATTGTGACAACAACCCTAGCAAAGATGGTTGTAGAAGTCTATGGAATGAAAGGTATAGCCCTTGTTGATTATAAACCTAACGAGGTTTAGATTTTGGATATCTAAATTTTAATTGTTTTTATGCTCCCATTATAACATGTTAACCTTATATTAATAAAGTTAAATTCATGCTCTTGTACATATATATATTTGTATTTAGTTGTAGTTGTTGTTAAAGGTTTTTCAGGTGCATAGTCTTCAAGATGATGAAGATGCTTACCTACCTCATATTTAATGATGATGTTGAGCATGATGGAAATAGGGAGTTGTGAGAACCTCTATGACATTAAATTTTACATTAAAGTTTGATCGACTACCTTGTTTCCATGTGAAGGAATGATGTTCCTAAAGTAATAAAGTTTTGAAAGGTCTAAGTTCTCTGATGAAATGATGACACAAAAGAAAGAGCTTGTGTGGTTGAAAGAATAAAAATTTTGATGGACTTGTCCCCTATTTGAGAAGAGATTTGGATAAATGAAAGTGCATATCTCCCTAGTGGATAGGGAGGGCATATTGCAACAACTACAATAAAAGCATTGAAGAAATAATAAATATTGGAGAATTTCTACATCACTACAAAAGTTGTGAACAAGACTTGGATATTTTTGGAAGAAGTGCTAAGATTGAGTTTGATGTTGCTGAAGAAGTTAAAAACTTCCGAAGAAATGTGTTTGGATAATTTGATGATGATCTTAATAGTACCAGAATAATTGAGGACCCCAAAGGTTTGTGCTAAACTAATATACTTGAAAGTTTATTACTAATTGGGATTGTGCTTGTACAGGTAGATCTATCCATAAGAAAGTTGAACATCTTGGAAGCATGTTTGGACTAGTGGATATCTCTAATTTAGTAGGGAGAGATGAAGCATATTTGGGTGACAGGATGATTGGGAGGACATATGGTCATCCCATGATAATGTCTAGATCCCAAAGTAGGGAGGGTGTCGTCAGTCTTGTGGAGCTTCGACCTTGGATATGATACCTATATCCCTGGGTTGGTGTTAAAGCTAATTCCTGATGGTACCTATAGTGGTTGAAGCTTGTAATACAACTTAGTCCCAACCAGTTAGATACCTTGGTCAAGTATCTAATATGTAGCATTGTGTGTGGTATGACTCTCCTAGATTATATATCATTTTGATTTCATCCTTGTACCTATATATATGTATCATTATGAATACCCACCTAGTTAAGAGTGAGCATTGAAGAATGTAGCTAGTGTCAGTCTTAATAATTGTATTTGAGTCATGATCTAATATATTAGTCAAGAAAAATAAAATGTATTTTATGAGCATTGATTCCATGCTTCTAGTTCAAGCCTCCATTGTAGGATTTTAGGTTTATGTCAAAAAGTCAAATTCATAGACCCTTATTGGGCTTTATATGTAAATAAGTGGAATTATTTTATTATAATTAAGTCAAATTAGTCCCCTCCGCCAAGTCAGCTCGCAAAATATTCATGTCGACCTATTAGAGGAGCTTCCAACGACTATATATAGCAATGAGTTATACCTTTTCAAGGAAGAAAAAACTATGAAGTTCAATCTGCAATTCTAGAAGTGGAAAGAAGTGTGAATATACAAAGAGGAACCTACATGAAGTAAAGGAGACTATGCAAAGGAGATTGGAAGTATAGTAATGATATGCATATCATCATTTTTGTCATGCATATGAAAATTTTGTAATGCTACAAAACCGAAAGTACAGGGTTATGGTGATAGGCTGAAAATTATATTAGTAGAAGAAAGTGTCGAAACCCTAAATGTTCTCCTTGATTTGACTTTGGAAGTTTAACTTGTCTTCATAAAGGCTGAATTGGTGGATGGAGGAAGATCTAAGTCTTAAGGTTATTAGTTGTCTCACTTTGATTTGATTCGACTAGTAGAAGAGTGTGATTGGGTTTTCCCATTCTTAGGGGTTTTTCCTTGGCTAAGTGCCTACATCTTGTGTTTTGTGTTGTGATCTTCATTGTTTGGCATGTGTCTTGATGACAAGGATCTAATAATAATTACTAAATATCACAAGAAAGTGTCAAAGGAAGAGAAATCAAAATAATAATAACCCTAACTAAGTTGCCCTAATATTTCTCAACAAATATAATGAGCGATGTGATGGAATAGGGACTCAATGATGAGTGTGTCAAGTCATATGATGGAATGGAGACATCAATGATCCTCAAAAAGGGTGTTTTCTATTGAGTTCGAGGTGAGAAGAATTACATGTGGATGACACATGGATGGTGATGTGGATTACGTGTGGATGAATAATGAGGATAACACCTAAATGAGTGATATGGGTGATGATGTGGACAACATATTCTTGGTAGTGATAAAAATGGTTGTGTTTGAAATTATCTTTGTTGATGTTGTAAGTACGCAAATTAGAAAAAGTTTGAAACTTTGGACTTATGAAATGACATGGAGGAGGTTCATGATTATCATATATGAAATATGACTAAGTGTCAAAATGGTGAAAATTAAATGAATTCCATGGAACTTCATGTGTAAAGTGGGTGTCATGGAACTCCAAGCAAACAAACTTCAATGGAAATTTCTCATTTCAAGGAGTCAAAAAATAAATGTGTAGAATGAGTTATGTGGGACTTTAGGAGTAAAGTGAATGCCATATAACTTCAAGCAGGTGGAATTCGAAGGCAAATGCCCATTTCAAGGAGTTTGAAATTTAGAAAAATAACTAAGGAATATGTGAGGAATATAAACCTCAAGGCATTGAATAATTAAACTCAATAACATGTCTACATAGAACAAATGTGATGTGGTTTAAACATACCATTTGTCATTTTTTTCCTAGGAATTGTACACCTTATATTAGGAATATTTTCTTCGTGAAATGCACTCCATACCTCAAGAAATGAATTTCTTATCTCAATAAATGCATACCCTACCTCAATAAATGCACACCTTACCTTAGGAAATCCATGCCCTACCTTAGGAAATGCATGGTGCTTCAAGAAATAAACATTTTGTTTAAAATGATTCAAGAAATTAACTTTGACAAGTTTCATTTAGACATCCTACTAGCAATGATTCTATCCATAGTTATATACTATGATTAAATTGGAGCCCACTTCTCTTTTGAAATATTCATAAAATCCATTTGGAAATGAAAGTTGTTTATTCTTATCATGAGCCATGGGTATGCCTCAAAAACATTCCCAATGTTAACTCTTCTAGGGTAATCCATGAATAGTGAAAGTAAGACATTGATTTCCACTTCATTATTAATTATTGTTTGATTATTGTGTGACCATTGAAATATTGTGTCTTCCTATCCCAAGGTGTTGATTGTGTCACTGCAATGTGGCTCTCTCAATTTGCTCAATATCTCTATTCTTAGGTTCTCTTTATGAAATGATATTTCATTAATTGAGGATTGATGAGTACAACACAATTACTAAAATTGTGCCTAATGTTGCATGCAATAACATTCCTTTTATTAACTCATACTACTACTTGGATATCATAAGGTAAGTTTGGATATTACAATCAAAATTGTGATGAGTGATATGATGGAATGGAGACTCAATGACGAGTCTGTCATGTCATATGATGGAATGGAGACATCAATGATCCTCAAAAACGGTGTCTTTTGGTGGGTTCAAGGTGATAAGAATGACATGTAGATGACACATGGATGATATGTGGATGAATAATGGGGATGACACCTAAATGGGTGACATGGGTGATGGTGTGGAAAACATATTCTAGGAATTCATAAAAATGGTTGTGTTTGAAATTGTCTTTATTGATGTTGTAAGTACGTGGATCAGTAGAACTTTGAAACATTGGACTTATGAGACAACATAGAGGAGGTTTGTGATTATTATATATGAAATATAACTAAGTGTCAAAGTGGTGCAAATTAAATGAATGCCATGGAAATTTGTGTGTAAAGTGAGTATTGTGGAACTCCAAGCAAACAAACTTTGAAAGTAAATTCTCATTTCGAGTCAAAAAATAAAGGTCCAGAATTAGTGGCGTGGGACTTTGGGAGTAAATTGAATGTCATGTAACTTCAAGTAGGTGGACTTCGAAGGTAAATTCTCATTTCAAGGAGTTTGAAATTTAGAAAAAAAAAAAAACTAGGGAAGAGGTGAGAACTATAAATTTCAAGACATTGAACAATTAAACTCAATAAACATGTTTACATGCAAATAAGATGTGCACAAACGTGATGTGGTTTAGCCACACCATTTGTCATTTTTTTTGCTAGGAAATGTATGCCATATATTGGGAATATTTTCTTCATTAAATGCACTCCATACTTCAAGAAATTCATTCCTTATCTCAAGAAATGCATGCCCTACTGCAAGAAATGCACACCCTACCTCAAGAAATCCATGCCTTGCCTTAGGAAATGCATGGTGCCTCAAGAAATGAACACCTTTTTTGCAATGATTCATGAAATTAACTTTAATAATTTTTATTTAGACATCATGCTAGCAATTATTCTATCCACAATTATCTACTATGATTAAATTGGAGCTCGATTCTCTTTTGAAATATTCATAAAAATGATTTAGTGATTAAATTTGTTTATTATTATCGTGATCCATGGGTATTCCTTGAAAACCTTCTCAATGTTAAATTTTCTAGCATAATCCATGAATAATGAAATCAAGACATTGATTTCCACTTCATTATTAGTTATTGTTTGATTAATTTTTTAGTTGAAGGCCCAAAAGTTGAATATCATCATTTTTCTACATTCGGTGGTCCCATTTGGTAATCTAAAATTTTATCAACCTTGGATCGGATTAATTTTATTAGTGAATAATAATATTTGAAGGCTATTTTTTTATTGCAGAGGTTGATTGTATGAACTTATAGCTTTCTTGATTACATTTCTATAAGTGTTCAAATTAAGTTTTCACTTTGAATGCATGAAATTCATTTCTTGTTTCAATAACATTTTCTCCTCAACACTAACCAAATACAAAAACCATGCATTGATTCTTAGTAACTATTTATTTTGAAAACTTTAATATATTATATTTGTGCTCTACTAGTTGTTGAATTCTATGAACTATTTCTTTGATTCGGTAATTAATTTTCTACTTGTATCTAAAATAATATAATTTGCTCCTAGCTATTTAGGATAAATATAATAGCACATATATATTAACATAGTAGTTATGATATATTTAATAGTTAGTTTATTTTAACTTTAGGTCATATATTTTCCCTTTGAATCTATATATCATCGTATCCAAAACCTTTGAGGTAATTGAACCCACATACCGGTGAATATTACCACATCAAATGAACATAGGTCTAATTGGAACCTAGATCAAGTGATATTACTCATGGTTGGAAGGAAGGAATTTTTAGTAATGGAATATCACCTAATAAAGGTCCTAATTACACCTACACTCATTTGGTGTGGCAATATACATGTATATGTGGGCTCAGTTTCCTCTTCAGAGGAATCAAGCACTTACATTGAACTATAACATGACATCTTCCAAAAATGCATGTGCCTTAAAACTAGACGAGGGTCGTATGTCTTCTGAATCATAACCATGGATTTCAATGTACAACATCAATTTATTTTTTCTTTCGATGAATATCGAATAGAACATGCTTGCTTGGTCTATGTTGTATGTTGCATATGCTTAGTCTATGACATAGGGTGCTTGTGATATCATCACTCTTCTGATGGGAAACAAAGTTCAATGCATCAAAATTTTCCTTCCTTTTGTATTTTAACATTGGAGTGATGATGTTACTCACATCGAATAGAGACAAATAGAAGCAAACTAAACATGCCCCGAAACAGCATGTGGCAGTCTAGTTCCATTGCATATACAAGCATGAGATGTTTTTTTTAGATCTGATAGCTAGGATCATTAAAATTTTCGCAAATTAAATTTATCCATAGCTACCACAAGGAGAAATTGTCCATTGCAAGTATTACCAATTTATATGGCTATCAAATTTGCAACGTTGCAGATGTTGATAAGGCGATATATAGGTGGTGGACCAAACTTGCTTGGAATTTCCATTTGGTGGTTCTTTGCATCAAATTAAAAATATATAGTTGTTTTCACTATAATTTTGATAGTAAGACTCATCAATGTTTGGTGCAATTATATCACTCCACAATTTCCATGTGGAAATTCTTTTCTGTAATAACATTGACCAAGGGATACTAGCATCATTAGTGTTGCAAAAGTAATTCAACGAACATAACTAATCGTAATTGTTGGAACTTTGACATGTATTCCTCGAACCATTGTTAAAACAATGTTGGTTCCATTTATACAAGTATTTGTAAAATCCTAATGGAGAACCCTTTAGTACACATTTTTAAAAAGATTTGTACACTTGATGAGGAATTCGGAATTGTCACTTTACATATAGTATGAACCCTATCATAGTTACAATCTATTGAATGATTAATGGTGGTTTCCTAACATTTCATCTAATATTGAGTCTACTTGCATATAAAGAATATACAACTAATATTTTAATTTTATCAAAATAATATTAATTTATATAAAAATGGTACATATTTTCAATGAGGTGTAACTTAAATTATTAAGAGGAAAATTTGTTTCCTCCTTAGCCCGAGTTGAAATCTCACTTCATCACATGTTTGCTTTTCGTGAGCATATTGTATGTCACTTTGTGACATGTTTGATTTTTATGAGTATATGGTTATTGAGATACTAAATATTGAAAATTTCAATTTATCATAAGAATTTTCTTCAATAACATATTACTTTAAAAAAGATATATTAGGTGAGATTTGAATAAGAAGATGATGAATAAATAAATCCATAAATGATCACATCAATAACTTCATATGATAATACTAATAACCTTAACCGAAATCGTATCTCGCAATGTTGTACCTTAATCGAATAATTGATATATCCTCAAAGTTTAGTATATTTCTTATTTTTTCCTTTACCTTTTATTCTTTCACAGAGTCGAAAAACTCCAATGTTTTTTTTCCAAAGTACATATTTCCAAGGAAAATAATATCACGTATGTCACTACGTCACTTTGACTTTTAATAAAGGTTTCCCCACTATCCCTTCATTAAGTCTTGAAAAGAAGGTAAGATCTAGATACTTAAGTGAAACCTTGGTTGGTCCTTGCCTCCACCAAGGACTAGTTTTCAATCATTTAGTCAAAGTACATTAAACACATATTAATGCACTTAAATTTACAAATATATTGAAGGTTGTTCTTCAATTCTATGTTAAATTGATTTTTCTAAGAAGCAAATTGATTTTCCTATTTTACAACATTTTACAAATTTTAAATCTTTGAGTGGTGTAGAGCTATGTGAGATGAGTGTATATGAATTTTTTTTTTCAATTGTCAGAACTGTAGAATGTTATAATTTAGGCTTTAGCACTTTATAGGAATAGAACTTGCCTCCTCACCACCTCCCCACATCTCAATTGTTATCACTAACAATGCTAAATATTATTGCAATTGTTTGGATGTTGAAAGTAGTAGTGAGTAACTAGTCAATCAAGCCATCTAACTAGCTAGAAAGTAGGGATACAAAATTACTTGTACAACACAATATTGCTTTGTTATTTTGCTACACAAAATTTGGCTTTCATCATTATGTACACACAAATAATTGGGGTTTCTAATCCTAAAATCTCAACAAATCCAAGTAAATTGTCTCATAATGACATATGGATCCCTTTGGAGCATACTTCAAAAGAATTCAAAGCATGGAAATCAAGAGTATGATATGAAAATATTCTCCTATTATCCTAGAAGTGATAAAGATGAATAATATTTATTAATTCATATATACTAACATACCAAGGATTTTGTAAACTCTTTGCATTGTGTATTTTAGAAAATGATTGTAAAAGTCTTTATGCTTCTACAGTTGTTAGGTCATTCTCATTAAGGTTGTCGCCATAGAGACGATGAAATTTACATTTAAATCATTTCCTATCCTATCCATCTAATAATTCATTTATAAAACAACAAACATAATGCACATATAGAATTCAAAATCACATGTAACTAATCTACTTGGGGTAGCTCAATTGGCAATGATCGTGGAAATGAAGTCTCACCAAACCGAAAGTCTTGGATTCAAATCTTATGCTATCCCCCCGATCGGGGTGAGAAGTTGGACATGATAAAGATGTAGTCCTACCAAGCTTACAAAAAAAAATCACATGTAACTAAATCCAAATATCATGGACTATTTATATGAATTTTGATACCATTGTGCTTGCTTTAAAATCATGAGAAAGAGAAAAAAATGCACATACTTTGCTAGTGGATCTACTACTATTATAAGGGCACCATTTCCTTCATATTTGGGTAAACCTTTAAGAAAATCCATTAAATATTCTTCCCAACATAGACTTAGAATAGCTAATGGTTGTAGGAGACATGGACTCTTAGTTGTCTCTCCCTTATTCTATTGGTAGACCACACATTTAGCCACAAATTTTTGAACATTAGTTTTAAGACCTTCATAAAAAAATTCCTTCTTGATCATATGGTAAGTTTTCAAGAACCCTTAAGTCCTCCTATAGGAGACATGTAAAATTCCAAAATGAACTTTTGTTTGGATTGGGAATTCTTACATAAATATTGACAAGATTGATACCATAGTAGATAATTATTCCACACAAATTTATTAATGCATGTCAGTATTCTTATAGCTATTGAATGATCTTGAATATTGTTACACTCCCTGCCACCCCCTTTTACTTATGGCTCTAACATGAACTCCAAGGTTTATTATGAATATGGGTTTACTAAAAAAAAATATCTTGAAACTTCTTAAAAACTCAATACAAATACCACCATCACATATTGTAGCTTGAAAAGAGCATTCTGGGATGTTAATGGTCTAAAATTACCTCAACAACATCACAGAAGGCCACCCAATTAGAGTCCCAAATTAGACTCATATATGTTTGTATAATGGTTCCATTTGGTTCAATTGGGTCTAGTTACCCCTTCTCTTTCCCTCTTAGCTTGTGATTTATCTACTACTTTCCCTCTTGTTGTGCACATGCAAGCAAGCAAATCCTTAAGTTGAATTAAGGGTTCATCCTAGCCACATCAAGGTCGTCCCCTACGTAAGGGGACTTTTAAAATGCAAGATTTAATCTAAATTCATATCTATTCTAAGATGCAAGCAAAAATCTAATCCTATCTCAAATTGGAAAAGGATAGCCTTCTCTTAATTCTAGAGCAGATGAAGTAACTAACCAGGGGAAGAGGATTGTTTGTATGATTGAATTCGTTATATTTTTTTCATCAATTAAAAGAAGTAGTTCATTTAATTATTGAAAGAGAAAACAAAATGGGAATGTATTTAAAAAATAAATAGTTAATGCTCATTACATTCCTATTTCAATGAATTCAAATTAATTCTAATTATGTTCTGCTCCTCGTAGATAGATCTTACATAACTTCAATAGAATAAAACAAATTATATAACAATAGTGCCCAATCAGAATGTAATACACTATTTAGAACAGAAATCAAAATCAATTAGAGAAATTTTGGAAATAGCAGATTAACTTATCATCCAAACAATAGTGAATTGAAATGAAAAAAATATTAAAATCATACTAGAACTTCATTACAAATTTTGCAGTCCATGAGAAGCTTTAGATCCTTGAAGAAATTTCTTATAGTAGTTTAAAATAATCTTCCCTTTCAGGGCTCAAAATGCTTTGTCTCTCCATAATTAAACTCATAGTACGCTACAAAATTGCAAATGCATAACAAGAAAAATCATAAAAATTTCCCCTAACACCTCAAATCTGAATTTTTCCCCTCACCTACAGCTACAAACCCCTATGCAATAGTGATTTAAGAGCCTCTAGTTGTAGAGAAGAGGAAGCATTTTTTCAGAGTCCTCAAGAAACCAAGTCGGAGCCTAAACCAAATATAGGGTTGGATCCCTTGAGGTTGGTGCCTCAAAATTGACAAGGTTGGAGCCTGGGAGATTGAAGATCAGTGTCTTCATATAGGATTGGAGCCCTACATATATTTTACTTGATTTATTGAAGAAAATAATAAAATCATTTATTCTTATTGTTCATTTTGTGTTCTAAATATAAGTGATCTAACTAGTAAAAGTAACAATTGAAAAGGAAATATTGATTCACCCCTCCCCCCCCCCCCACTCAGTATTTCCAAAAATTGGTTTCAGATCCAGTACCTCACTCAAAACCCAATAGCTTGAAGGTTGATCCTTACAACACAA
Source organism: Pinus taeda (assembly GCA_000404065.3). Lineage (NCBI taxonomy): Eukaryota > Viridiplantae > Streptophyta > Pinopsida > Pinales > Pinaceae > Pinus > Pinus taeda. Next base: position 2,842 of record APFE031260260.1, on the reverse strand, counting down.
ATTCAAAATCCAAGGAAGAAAGCCTCCAATACTCCTAAAAATGTCTCTTCCTCAACCATGAAAACTGAAGACAATGAAATTGAGAAAGTTCAAGTGTTCAATGGAAACTTTGATGTATGGAAGGTAAGAATCCGAGATTTCTTGATGTCTCAAGGCATTAGAGTATGTAAATCAGTTATTTCTGATAGCACGATGGACAAGGAATTCAAGGAGTACAATATAATAGCAATGAAGACAATTTTGAATGGGCTACCAAATTCTATAAAGGCCAATTTGGAAAAAAGTTCGTCAGCAAAAGATATATGGGACAAACTTCATGACCTTCACTTGAAAGGAGCACTGACCATGACCTCTAGTCAAGAAGATGACGGAAAGCAAGAAAGAAATACATAACCCATCAAGGAAGTTGAAAATAAGAATGATGACATCAAGGCCAAAGAAGACCTAGAAGAAGAAGAAAGCAAAGAAGACTTTGAAGAAGATCTCCTGACTAAATTTATAGCTTCCATGGAAGATACTAACATTTTGAAAAAGGAAAATGAGGAACTTAAGAAGAAAGTGCCAGATGGTGACTATGACAAAACAAGGAAGGAAGTTGATCTTTTCAAGCTTCAAGTACAAGAAATATATGAGGAGCTCACCAAACTTAAGGAGGAATTTCATCAAAAAAAGGAAAACATCATGAAGAAGTCATATCCATGACAAATTAATTAAATAAAGTAAAGAAAAGGGGAGAAAATTTATCAATCCACCTTGGAAAAAAGACTTAAGAGCTTGAACAAAGTTGAAGCAAAGATTGACATTTATAAGGAAGAGGTCTCCTCCCTTAGATATAAACTAGAATAAGAAAGGAAACAAGCACAAGGATTGGAGAAGGTGATGGAAGCTTTGGCATTCATAGAAGGACAAATTGATGAAGCAGAAAAGGAGAGAAACAGCATAACATGCCAACTAGAAGAAAAGAACGATGACATCACCAGGTTAAGATCAGAAATCACTTCTCTTAAGGCCCAATCATGTGAAGAAACTAAGATGAAGAAAGAAATGGAGATCATTCTATCAAAGAAGGATGAAGAATGCAAGGAAATGAAGGAAGAAAATTTCTTTCTTAAAAAGGAAGTTGACTTGCAGAATAAGAACTTGAAAAGTTCTCAAACCCTAGATGACATCCTAATTCATCAAAGGTCTCCCCTTGATAAATCGGGCCTTGGCTATGTAGGTGGGTCCTCAAACAAGAATTATAATGCTTCAAACATCAAGGATGTGAGGAAGCCTGGAAGAAACGTTGATGCTCCTAGTTCTAGTAAAGGCAAGGAGAAGAATCAAGACAACATTAGAATAAATCCTACTCTGATAAGAATTGCATATGGTGTCAAGAATACAAAAGGAAATGAATATCATGAAAGAATCCTAAGGCAAAAATACTTTAGAAGTACAACATGGAAATATTCATCTCCTAGGTACCAAAGTGTATTTCTTGTTATTGTTATTCTTGTACAAATTTTGGGCACATGGCAAAACATTGTAGGGCATATCACAAAAACAAGTATAATGGTCCTCGTCAATATCCTAGAAGCAATTTTGCAATAAGAAGTGATGATTACTCATTCATGAACAAGTTGGAGTGATTCAATTTCCATAACATTGGACATATGGCATGTGATTGTAACTTGACTTAGGTCCCTACATGAGCTAGAACCATGACAACCAAGCCAGAAAAGAAAGTTACACTAGTATGGAGAAAGAAGAAAATTGGAACTGAAAGTCTCTTGGACACTCCAGCCAACAACACATGTTGTTAATTTGATGAATACATCCTTGATATTCCAAGTATTTAATGGTGAGACTCTGCTAAAACTAAAACTTGCTTATAGTTAGAAGGAGCTAATGATTCTTAAACATTCTTGCACAAGTTATCGGTGAATGGGCCCTATGAAATCCTTGATGAGTCACACATGGACAATCATTTTTTTGATAGATCATCTCTCAGAAGCAATTCTATTGAAGAACATGATCTCTTACTCATATCATGGACTATTGTTTATGATCTCTTCCATTTGATCACTAAGCAAGTAAACTTTTTGAGGTAGAGGATTTCATGCAGACAGGAGGAGTTGATTCATCACTTGAAGAAATGTAGACACATCTGAACCACATTGCCAGAAGGAAGAGCACCATGATAGGGGGAGTAACATACCAATGAAGAACTACTATTCATGAAGAAAAGAATCATATTGACAGGGGGAGTACTTAGGTACCCTACTTTCCATTGATGTCAAAGGGGGAGAGAATGTTGGAAGGGAAAGAATATTTCCATCAATCAAGGTTGTCATTGATGTCAATATGGCATTGAATGAGATTTCAATATTCTTGAGATGCTTGGTTCTAGACGATGATGCCATGACTCTTGGTGGTTGGTTAACTAGGATAACATCAATGAATATGTCAAGTCATGAAGAAGTCAAAACACTAATGATGTTGGGTTGTGTTATATTCTTTCCACGACTAACCTACGTAGTGAACTGGGGGTTAGAGGGGGGTGGAGCCCCCCCTTCGTTGCACTAATTGCGTAGCAAGGGGGGCAGCAACCCCCCCATCTGGGGGGTTTGAGGGGGGTGGGTAGCACCCCTCTACGGGGTCCGGGGCAGTGCCCCGGGAATTTTTTTTTTGGACCCTATATTAGGTTGGGCGAACCTACCTATGGTTTTTGGTCCATGGTTTTGGCCGCGATGATTTTCAGTCCATGGTATTGGATGCTTCGGCATGTATAAATATGTATTGTAACATTGAAAGGAAAATAATGAAAAATCAAGCTGGTAGTCCCGGTTTTGGGATCCAGGGG